>MU223216.1:658057-705141 GCA_018584345.1 Thuja plicata
TTGATTATGATTTGATCAAGGAAATTGATATAATTGATATTGTTGATATTTGAAAATATTGATTTAGGGATTTGATAAATTGAGAAATGGGGCCCAAAGTCTAGGCGACCATTTTAGGGTGCATATAGCTGGAAACCTTCAGAGTGATATTTCGATTGTAGGTCCACTTGAGTAATTATGCCGAAGAAAACGCCGGACCATTGTCACATACCAAAGCAAAGGGCATTCCAAACTTTGTGATGATATTTTCTTCCAAGAACTTGATAACTACGTCCGTCGTGTTATTCTTGCAGGGTATAGCCTTGGACCACTGGGTGCAGTAATCAGTAGCAGTAAAAATGTATCGGTGATTGGTAGATGAGTTGGGGTTGATTTCCTTAATGAAGTCAAATGCCCATTGGGCGAAGGGCCTAGCCTCGAAGACTGGTTGCAAAGGCATAGCCAGGTTACGCTCATGATGCGCCGCGGTTTGGCAAGTGTGGCATTTTCTAACATGAGTGTAAACATCTTTAAATATACAGGGCCAATAGTATCCGGCCCTAAGGATCTGATGGACAGTAGCATCAGCTGAGCCATGCTCAGTTCCAAATTGCCCATGAAATTCATCAATCATCTTCACAGCTTGGTCTTTGTCGATGCACCGGAGGTACACCCCCTCGTAGTTCCTACGGTAAAGCGCAGAGTTTTTGATCATGAAGTGGGTGCTTTTCATCTGCAGGGCGTGGCATTTATTGGGAGGTAATCCCTTCGGGCACTTGTTATTCGGTAGTAACTATACCAGATCAGTATACCATGGGTCTCGAGTGATGGACTCCACCATGTAAGTTTGACATTCTATGCGGGGAGTCTCTTCTGCCATCGCTCGACTCAGTCCCTGGCCCCGGACTATCTTCATGGGCTGCATTTCTAAATCATATTCATGGAGGATGACCATCCATTTCCCCTATATTTCACCCAACTCACTCTGCATTAGCAGAGACTTCACGACCTAGTCTGGAATGATAGCATGCACCTTGCTCTGGAGAATGTAATGCCAGAATTTCTTCACGGCGTGGACGAGAGCAAAGGCCTGGTTTTCTAGTGATGAATACCAGACTTCAACATTCTTGAAGGGGGAGCTTATGAAAGCTATTGGTCATTCTTCCCCTTCAACCTTTTGAGTCAACACCACCGCGGTAGAATGCAGTGAAGCAAAGGAGTAAATGTAAAATGGAAGGGAATAGTTTAGGCTAGCCAGGATAGGTGCTTCCGTTATTGTCTATTTGATATGGGTGAACACCCACTTTGCTTCAGGACTCTACTCAATCTTGGTATCCCTTTTCATCATTTCATTGAGTGGTTTAACTATTTCAGTGAATCCGATGATAAACCACCAAATAAAGTTGATCTTTCCGAAGAAGGATCACATCTCTTTCTTGCTGCCGAGCATTTGTAAGTTTAGCAATGCTTCCACTCTCTTAGGGTCAATGGATATGCCCTTCTCAGAGATGATATGCCCAAGCAACTTCCCTTCGATGACGCTGAATATGCACTTCTTGGGGTTGAGGGATATTCCATACCGGTGACATCTCTTGCAGATCTAAGTGAGGTGGGCGGAATGGTCACGCCTATCCCAGGAAAAGATGGTCAAATCATCCATGTAGATGATTATGCACCGATTCACAAGGCCCTCGAACACAATGTTCATGGCCTTTTGAAATGTGGCCCCTACGTTAATCAAACCAAAGGGCATTCTCCTGTATGCAAACATTCCCCACTTGGTGGTGAATTCTATTTTCTCCCTATCTTCATACTTAACCATGACCTGGTTATACCCGGAGAACCCATCCAAGAATGACATCATCTGGGATCCATTCACTATCTGTAACACCTCATCTAATGAAGGGAAAGGGTGATTATCTTTCTTGGAGGCCTTATTCAAGTTTCAGAAATCCACGCAAAGGCGAATCTCACCGTTCTTCTTTCTCACAGGGACTAGATTGGAAACCCATGTAGTGTGCTAGATTGGAAAGATTATCTGGGCTGATAGCAATTTTTCTACCTCTTGATGAATTAGAGGCTCGATTAGTGGGTTGACCAGTCATTATTTTTGTCGAAAAGGCTTAGCATCAGGTTTCAGGGGAATAGTATGAGTCATAATGGATGTCGTATGTTTTCAAATCCTCGTATCCCCATGCAATTACATCTATGTATTCTTGGAGAACCGCAAGAATCTTCTCCTTCTCCTCAGGGGAGCAGGAGGTGCCAATGTGGATGATCTTTTCTTCACCGGGCTGGCCGATGTTTACCCTTTCAAACTTTCCTCCCTCAGAGGAAGATGATATCTTTTCTCGGGTCTGGGGATCTGAGTCAAAGATTCATTCAAGTGCAACCATCCCCTTTGGGATGGTATTAGTGGGTAGGTCCATGATCCCATCATCTTCGTCACCCTGCCCAGTATCGTCATGGTCTCGTTCCTCTACTATCTGGTCTTCAAAGACACCAACATTGGCCATGAAGGCTAGGATATGTTGATCTTCCTCAAAAACCTGAAAGTGGGTGACATTATCTAGAATGGACGGGGTGGGGACCATCTCAACTAAAAATCTCTGGAGTCACGAGCTGGCCATTGGCTCAAGTGTGCTAGCAGAAATGGCAAGGGCATCTAGGACATAGTTTCGTCGCCAGGGAATGAGGTCAATGCCAAAGGCATCAAAATCTTCAATAAGGCTCCAAGCCTGATTGTGGTACGCGGCCAGTCTCTTGTCGTGACATGTATATTGGCTCCAGACCTATTTGACAACCAACTCTGAATCACCCAGAGCCTGGAGGCGAGTGATACCTTTCCTTAACGTAAATAAGAGTCCAAGGACCAAAGCCTCATACTACGTAACATTTTTTGTGTAGTTGAACTACAGCCTATAGGATGTGAGGAAGGATTTCCCTCATGGGTTGATTAATTCTACTCCGGCTCCGCAACCTTGTTTGGATCGAGACCCGTCGAACTTGAGAGTCCACAAATCATTGTTTGTAGTTTGGGGCTGGGGAGTGAGAGTAGCCTTTGGATTACTTTTGTGAGACTTGGGAGGAGCTTCCTCCCAAACTATTGGCATGCAGGTAGGGTTTACCTTTGGAGGAGTTTGGAATTGGGATTCCCAGGGAGATGGCACCAAAGGAGTGCATCCCGTAGGAATACTAGGTTTCGGGGAATTAGCTATACATTCCCTATTCTGGAAGGTGTTGATGTGCCGAGTAGCGACCAAAAGGCAGGGCCCACACTCAAGTTCTAAATATTTCTGATAGTGTACTTAGCACCAAGTGCCAGATAGGAGTGTGGCGGGGGTCGTCATGGCACCTTGAGAGTCAACCTCAACTCTCAGCTTTTCTTCTAGGTCCTGGGTTCTCTGCAACACTATGGGATCCTCCCCGGGGGCAAAATTGAATGTTAAGATTTTAGAGGGTCGGTACACCCTGGGAGAAGTCTTAGAGAAGCAAACCTCACTAACCCTCTCGACCTTGATGAGGGCCTGTTTCATCCAGGGTTCAATTTCAACCTGGATCTTGTTTGATTCTCCTTCCCAGGGGAGCCACAAGTGGGAGAAGTCAGTTGAAAAGTATCCATTCAAGGACTTAGACCAATTCTGACTTAGTAACATCCCATAAGTCTCTGGGATGTCCACCACTTGGACGTCGATTATGCTTGCTATCCTGGGGTTCTGGATAAGCTGTATCCAAACGTTCTTCAATTACCCCACCATTTTCATGGCAGTCTTATCCAGCTGGATCACTGCACCATTAGATGGGGTGGGATGGAATCTGAGCTTCTAGCATATGGATAAGGGCGTGATGTTACCCAAAGCTCCGGAGTCTACTAAGCAATTATGTATGTTCTTGCCTTGGATATTTAGGCCTAGTAGGAAGGGAGGATCTTCATTGTTTTCTCAGAAGACAGCCACGTTGGTGTCCTCGAATGAGATAGGCTTGGGTGGGTGACTAACGACTTCTAGGTTTCCTAAGAGCTTCAAAAGAGACTTCTTCTACTTGAGATAGTTTAGCAAAACCTCCATCAAGGTCATGGAGGTGGTGGTCTGTTCTAACGCCTTTGTAATGTCAAATCTTCTGCTCGGGAATTGGTGACTACCCTCAGCTAGGTATTTTGCTTGGTTAGAGCTAGAACCTTTTAGAGGAGCGGGTCAGTCAGTTGCGTTATCCCGAGAAGGAGGAGTGTCCTTGACAAGGGGTGTAGGCATGTAAGCCGGTCCTTTACCAACCTGACTCTGAGTATTGTATGGAGTCTGTGGGTTGGTGAAGGCATTGGCCTCAAAAGGCAGGATAGATTCATCAAAGACTCCATGCAATTTGGATTCCTCTTCATCTTCCCTAGAAGTTCTGAAGAAGATGGTCTCATAGGTGAAGGCACTGTGGGTTGACTCTTGCACAGGAGGCTCTGGAGGAGTGGCATCATGCAACTACTGTCTTTCTAGTTGGGAGATCATGATGACCTTTTCCAACGTGGCATAATTTACCTCATTGTGTGAGCCTGTGTCGTGCAATCTACACTAATTAGTCATGTGCTGGAAGTCTATGACTGGTGTGAAATGTGATGGTCCAACACCATTTTGGTTGGCATTTTGATTTGGAGGTGGACCTCCGGTGTTCGTGTGATTGTTCCATTATTGTTTATTGGGTCGAGGCCCATTGGTGAAGTTTCTTCCCTCAAGATTGTTGTTTTGTTGGCCGAAGAATATATTCCCCTTCTGGGAATTAGAATTCTGGGGTGCATAGGACCCCGCCTTCAGTTGAACCATGTCCACAGTCAAGGTGGACAACATTCACCGGAGGGATTCAACCTCGGCGGTCAACTGAGTATTAGTGTCATAGTGTGATAGTTATTTTTGGTTCTCTAGGAAGGCATTAGTATTAGCCGGAGTCGAGGGCGGCAATCCTCTAGTCACAGACGACTGAAAGAAGGGCACTTCAGACGGTTGTGCCTGAGGCTGTTGTGCCTGCTGCGGCTGATTCCAAGGGAAAGCTTCCAGACCTGGTACCGCCTGAGTCTGCATTGGATAAATGTACCAGGCCTGCTGGTCTATTAGTAGTGGTGGGGGATTCATTGCCATCGAGGGAGCACCCATTGCCAGATTGGGGTTATATCCCAGGTGTACATTGTTCCACTGGGGATCGTGTTGAAGGGCGCACTCTGCCCAATCCTGCCTGGGGATTTGTTGAGACCACGAGATAATTCTAAGACTAGGTTGTAAACCTTTGCCAAAGTGTCCCGGTCACCCACGATGGTTGTTCTCCAAAGGAGAGTGGCAACGAAGGGGTCCATTGCGTTAAGGTAAGTCTATATGGTTACTTTTGGGGATGAAATGAAAGGGCCCGTGCACCGCTTTAAGGCATGCTGGAACCGATGGTTGAATGCCGCAAGAGGTTCATTGGGTTCCTT
Organism: Thuja plicata; assembly: GCA_018584345.1. Classification (NCBI taxonomy): domain Eukaryota; kingdom Viridiplantae; phylum Streptophyta; class Pinopsida; order Cupressales; family Cupressaceae; genus Thuja; species Thuja plicata. The sequence continues at coordinate 663,486 of MU223216.1, forward strand.
CATAATAGAGATGAACTGGCTATGGGACCAGGCTGGGTCCACATGCACGCAAAATGCAGCCAAAAAGGCATCCCCTATGTCCTGCCAACTATTAATGGAGTTGGCGGGAAGGTTAAGGTACCAGTTCAACTCGCCTTGCTCTAAAGATAAGGGAAACATCTGAGTCACAACATCTTCATGCTGGATCTGGTGTCAGTTCATGGCATCCTTATATGCCTGTAAATGCTCTTCTGTAGTCCATGAGCCTAAGTGCTCATATCATGGGCATATCTCCTCTAGGTGCGAGGGTAAGTCATTGATTACGCCCGAAAAAGTTCCCATTGGGGACCCGGTGTTACTGAAATATGCAGCCATTGGGAGAACTGGATTTTGCGTAGTTTGAGCACTGGTTCCCAGGATTGTCTGAGAATTTTAGGTATTTTGAGGTATGCTAAACCCCTAGACAATAGTGGCTGGTGTGGTTTTAGGGGTCCATTTCTTTCGATTAGGAGGCTCGAGTTCAACAAACCTTCCAGGGTTTGGGGTAGACCTAGGGATTCTTTCAAATTTCGCTGGGGACAAAGACCCAATCCCACTGAAGGCTTGACTCCTAAAATTATAGCTCAGGGAACCCTCGAGAGATGTAAAATTAGAATTTCTAGAGGGGGACGAGTTCATGCCCTCCTTCTAGCACCAGTTTCTGTTGATGGGGTTTTGCTGACCGGGTCCACCAACAGTCATAAGTTGTCACCAGGTACTGGAGGTACCGGCCAACTCTACTTGCAAAGGCTATCCAGGGAAGTTAGATTCTCTGGGCCTCCAAGAACCTGGGTATTGGGTCAGGATGGTGCGGGGCTCGATTGGGAGAAGTGACTATTTTTGAGGGGGATAGTTGGTTTCTTCAACTCATTCTCTACAAAGATTCAGTAAGGCGAGGTTCCTCCAAGCATTCTACACTTAGCAAATAAAATAAAAAAGATCCTACAGGGTTAGAAGTACTTCATCTATCTACAATTATGTTTAAACATTCACAACATCGATAATGCTCTGATATACTACACTAAATACCGAAGAAATACACAACCATCAATTAGTATTTTATCAGTAGCGAGAGAAAAGAGGTCGTTAATCTACTTGACATATCAGAGCAGAAGACATAAAGAACATGAAACATAAAATACCATTAACTCAGAAGTTTGAATGCCAACAACATCATTGCAAAGAATTCTCCCTTCTTCATTAATATTTCTTCCAGCAAGCACTGGTGCATGATAGAATGGTGGCTCCAGGGGAGCATCTAACTATTGGAAAGATGAAACTATGGAGCTCTACAATTGAAATGAAAAATCACTTTTCTATTACTGTGGACAACAAAATCATCAATTTTGCCAACCCTTGGAAATGGGCCGGTCTTACTATTTATACACATCTTCATCTAACCCTAACCCTAACCCTATTTTACATTATGTTACAATAAAATACAATATCTGGGGGCCGGTACTACCTGCGCCACCCTACAAAATACCTTGAGATAGAATAGGCCTGACATGTCAGAGGAATAAGACAAGAAGGTAGAGTGGAAGAATTAGCCTCGAGAAGAGAGCCATGAAAGAGAAGGAAGAAATCAAATCCCCGGGGATCGAGGCTACATGCCTCATAAATGAGAAATGTGGTGCCCTATCTCCAATGTGCCAGGTGTACCTCTGAAGCGGCACCTTGAGAAGATCATCTGTCAGAAAACCAACTGTTGATCCGACGTTCCTTGATGTAGCCAACTACCTTCTGACAAAATTTATTAACCACTTCTGAAAGTGACCAGTCAAGCTCAGGGACCGGGACACAGATCACTTGAAAGAATACAAAATTTGGGATCTGGGACTCCGGGATCTGGGAACTTACGTTCCAAAAGAATAAAGAATACAAAATGTTTGCATTTTCTCCGGTCTCCGGAGAAACTTTATTGTTGCTTATTGTCATTGAATGTTTGGAGAAGGCAGGAGATCCCATCCTCATCAATTTCTTTAAGGCAGGACCACCGGTACTTAGCCACCTCAATTTGTTCTCCAAGCTCTGAAACATTGTCTTTGAACTCATCGGCCATCTTTGCCGCATCATGACCACTAAGGATCATGCAAGTTAGCCTTGTCATTTGGGTCCCATCCAACTCCTCCAGGGATTGATATTTGGATTCCATTAATTCATCAAATTTTCCCAGGACGTATTCCTCCAGAGTGCATGTATCGGTGCTGAATGGGTCAGCTCCGGAGACCTTTGCTAGAAATGCCTTGTACATATTTGAAGAATATTTCACTATGTTAATTTTGTCGTGCAGAGCCCCTACTAGTTGCTTGAGTACCTCCAATATGAGGTCAAGTCTGGAATGTTGGGTTCTCACGAAGTCAAATGATTCTTCTCCCAGAATCCTAGATTTGGAGACCATCTCTTCTTCGAGGTTGAGGAGCTCTTCCAGCTCTACCTTCCAAGCCTCGTAGTTTTCCATGTCACCCTCCCATATATTAAGAATAGTTTCTTCCTAATGCAGAACATGTCGTGCTGTGTACAAATCTAGGAGGGTGGACACTAGGAAACGCCGTGTGTTTCCTATTTGCAAAGTGACCCACTCATCGACCGCTTGGGCCTTCTTCTTCATTCCTCGCAGGGAGTTAATGTCGCTCTGTGGTAATGGTGCATCAGACGTGGAGGCCTCTGGAGGAATGACACTAATAGGCCTAGCTAGCTCAGTGAGCAACCCCACGAGGTTCGCTGTCTTTTCCTTTTTTTCTTTGATCCTTTGGGCCTCCTTTTCATATCTGGCCTCCACCGCCCTGGCCACTTCCTTTAGTAGGTTTAATTCACCTTGTTTTCCTGTCTTTCCCAGTGATATCTCTATGATATCATAATCTCTAGCCTCTGCCATCACTGCATTGGTGTTTGGCAGAGGTTTTGCCACAACTGCAACTTTTTCTCCACTCAGCCCGGTTTGAAGAGTATGAACCATCTGGGCTTTCTTGGCCTTTGGTGGCCCCTGGACCTGGGCAATCATCTCAGTTAAAAAGAGGTGAGCTCTTGGGGTGGACAAAGCCTTTCTCTTCTTTCTCTCCACCAACCATTGAGGCGGCAGGGGTGACTTGTTTGCCAGAGTCTATTGTGTAGGTTCTTCCCCGGTGCCCAGTTGTTGTTCCTCCTCAGTGGTGTGGGTCTCACCTTCCCCTCCTTTTTTTTCTTGGGCTTCATCAGGAACATTTCCCTCGATGACGTTTGTCTCTTCTGCCTTTTCCTCTGTATCTCCAGCTTTGCTAGGGCCTTCGTCAGCCGCCCTGGGGGTTTCCTCTTCTCGTCCTTGTTCCTCGGCCTCAGTCGCTGGGATTTCTTCTCCTTCTAAGACATATTTTGGAAATAGGGGAGGTACCAGGACAAGATTCAATGTTTGCACTGCGGTTATTACCTGCCCAAATGTTGCTCCAGGGAGTGGCGCTTAGAACGTGGTGGCTAAGGTTACGGTTGCTCCCGTAGGTCTGGTTCCCTCAGCAGGTGCCGCTTGTTCACTTTTTTTTTGTTGTTCCACCCCTATATCTTGCACCTCTGGTATTTTGGAGGAAGCCTCTTGTTCTATTTCCTTTTCTTCCTCCATCAGCTCTTCCTGTTCCTGTGTCATTCTTTGTTCCTCAGCTTCTTCTGTTGGGACTTCTACTGCCTTCTCGATGCCCCCCTGTAACTTACTGAATTCATCGGTTGCAAAGACATCATCAAAAATCATCCTATGGGGGAGGATTGTCTTGGACATCGGTAGGCTCCGCTTCTTTCTCCAGCTCTGGGGAGTCAGAAGAAAGGATTTCAACTTGTGGAGCCTGGGGCATCCCCAACTCTGGCTCCTTCTTAGGCTTAGGGTCAAGCCTCCTTCTCCTCTGGGTAATCAAGGGTGGGCCCGCATCCATTACTACTGCTTTCTCTATCAGACCCACCCCTATTGCCTTAACCATTAAGGGTGCTAGTGAAGGGGAGGATGGAGGGTGAACAGGTCCAGCCATGAGCATCAAGGTAGCTAGCCGTGTGATAAGGTTCTCCCTCATTTACTGGGAGGCTGATACTAATTGCCTTATTTGTTCCTTAATGGGGACTTCTTGCACAGGAGGAGTTTTATCTATCGCTTTTCCTTTATCCACTCCCTGTGAAGAAGTCCTGGCCCCCGAGGTTTCTTTTGGTGCTGGCGGGGCTACTCTGCAGACACTCCCGGGGTAGATCCTTTTAAAGTAAGCATGGCTATGCTCAACCACCTCACGAGTGAAGTCCTCAATGGTGGGCCCCTCCTGGGCATTCCAGTTCACTGGTGGGAGAGCCAATGTATCGATCCCCTTTGCTTTGTACTAGGGATCGATCGTGGAGCTGGCGTCTGAGAAGTCCTCTGGGAATCTCTGGAGCTTCAACCTTTCCATCATGCCTACCATCATCCTGATGTAGTACCGGCTCTAGACCTCCACGTCGTCCTGAAAATCTTCCCAAAAGTCCTCCATGTGGTATTGATGGGGCTCTGAAGCCCGAGGAAGTGTCATTGCAATCTTGTCGTGCAGATTAAAGTGCTTCCACGCCAAGTAAAATTCTGCCAAGTTATAGCTTTTCAGCTCATTGTCTGCTTCTTTAGCGGTGGCCAGGCTACATGAATAGTTACCACAAGTGATTGGGAATGGAATATTGGTCACCTTCTTCAGGGAAAAGAAGGCATGTAGCTCCATTATCTACCTGCAAAATTCCAGTAGGACTATCTTGTCCCCGCAGTGCTTGGGTAACAAGTAGGGTTTCTTGGAGAAGCCGGTCACCCTTATATATGTATGCTGTTGGTATTGTATATAGTAATATCTATAACTCTGGACTAAATTCATCACCTCTGTGGTCAGGCAGTATCCTGCATCCCGGGTGGGTGTGAGCAGGTGATAGTAAATGAACGCGTCGTTTACTCTGCAGAAACTGGGGAAACTGGCCTCCCATTGAATCTGTGGGAAGTAGTCCCAAGGGGTCTTTTGATTCACGCCAAGCTCAAGTATGCCATCTGTGAGTAGCCTATGGGTGTGGGGCCTCTGCTATGCCAGTGCCCATAAAACATAATAAGTCATGTAAAATTTCTTCTTTTCCAGTTGGAGGAACTGGGAGTCGACATGATTAGAAATTATAGCCACCCAGTTGAAAAACTCCCCTGTTGTACTTATGCCAAGCAAGAAGTAGTACATCCACCCAGAGAATTCTTGGGCATGTTGTTTCCCGAAGACCCGGCATAGTGCTATTATCCCCATCTGGATGCTCTCTTTGAATTCGGATTTGGGGATCTCTAGCTTCATTCTTTTGGGGTCCCTTTTCGGGACTTTGAGAAAATTGTTGTTCATGTAGATGCGGGCCGCCTCCTCCAATTGCTTGAATTGGGCCAAGGTATCAGACCGGGTGACCACAGTTGGCTTGGAAAATTGTGGGATTCTCAAGCCCCTCTGGAAGGTATCAGGGTCAAGAGACACTAGAGGAGTGGGGTACCCTATTGGCTCCGGCGGTGCGAGCATAATAGCTTGAACAGATGGGTTGTAAAGAGCCGAGAATGTGAGAATAAGCTCCTGTGACTACACCGAGCATGGGAAGTAAGCTGCCTTTAGGATCCTAGAGTTCCCAATTTTGATGGCCAAAGGATCTCCAGCCTCTCATTGAATATACATGACTTTGACCAAGGCCTGCATTTCTGGCCATGTTTCGATGCTAGTGTTGGTGAAAAGCTGCACCTTGGACTCAATCTTTGAGCCCGCAATGACTCCATCCTTAATGTATTTTAGGCTCAAAGGCATCTTCTCGAGAGCCTTCTCTATTTTGGATTTTACTGACGCCCTGGTACTTGCTGTAGATGGAAGTTTCAGACTTCTGGGTGGTGAAGATGTAGATGCTTCAGACATGTTTGGAAGTGTACTCTAAAAACCTACAAGGCAAAGCAACCATCAGAATGAATTAATAAATAAATACTCTGGGGTCCGGAGATCTTACCACCGTGGTGTTCGCTTTCCCTAAAAAGTTGGTTTCGTTCAAAAACTCTAGAAAGTACACATACATATTATGAACTTAGAAATTTGATTGACCATCCCGGTCTGGGAATTTTATCACATTTGGTAAGAAGGACTTGGGACGGATGATGGTAGGAGACTCAAAACTTGGAGAAGTAACCGTTAGTGAAGATGTGCAAAAAGGAAAACCGTTAGACCCATGTCGGCGCCATGTGGGTAGGTAATAAATAGGAGTTATGGCGATAACGGTGGAGCCAACTGTCTGAATGCATGAAAAGTGAAGGCCACTTGGACAGATTTAAATGTGTGTGCATGGGACATAATTGAGGGCCAGGCTGGTTTCACAGAGGAGAGAGAAAACCACCTGTTTGAAACTGGCCAAGAGTCGAGTTTCAAACAGGTGGTAGTCTGCTCGGAATGAGCTTATAGGCGAAAAACCAGTGACATGGGTAATCTCGGCGAGCTTGCTAAGCTACCCAGAAGGATATACAAAAGATATACATCAGGGCTAAGGGATATATACATGGGGAACAGAGGGATATACAAAAAATATACACTAAATTTACACATACATCGCATTTACACATATATACATCAAAAAGCAAACATCTACGGGAAACCAGGCAAAGCATGAAATATATACATTTTTTTACATTATTTACAAACTAACTACACCTACACAGAGGGCAGACAACCCTCTAGCAGAGCCGACCCACCAACGGCGGAAAAACCAGAAAGAAACAAAAATGAACAAAGCAAAAGAAAAAAAGGCAAAGACAACCACAAACAGAAAGAAAACAACAACAGACAAAAGGAAAGCCGAAGGGAGGAGAGGAGGAACCAACCTGAGAATGCAGAAAGGAGAGGAAAAGAAGGCCTCTGGAAGCTCTGCAACAACTAAAACCTTCAAATGATCACAATCAACCACCACAAACCACTCGCAATCACTCAGAAATGATGGAAATATTTAGCACTGGATTAACATTAAATTGCTGCAAATCGCTCTGAAATTGCTCTGATTGCTTGAGTGGTTTAAATTGCGGTAAATATGAAAATGACAGGTAACTTCTATTTATACCCGCAATAAAAAGCAAGCCACCTTTCCATCTGTAAACTCTGGACAGACAGACCTCCGGACTCCGGGCTCGGGGATTCCCTGTGACGATATCACCTTAAGGAAAGAGAACATCACGGTGAAAAATCCCAGAGTTTAGAATTTGGCTCCCGACAAAGGATGACAAACTCTGGGACTAGGGTCCCGAAGGCACAAGAAACCAACAAAACAAGGCACAATCACCAGGTAGAAAACCCCAAAGAAAGAAAATAAAAAGAAGACAAAGAAGACAAGGCAAGAACAAAAAGCAAAAACAAAAAGGGGGACCCAACATTTTGCACACAAAATGTAGGGACGGGGACGCAAGGCATAACAAGGCCCAACACTAAAATGACCAATGAGATATATAAGGAATGAGCTCCCTTCCTGAAGAATGTATTAGGTTACCATGTTTTTGACACTTTTCACATGACTTTGCAAAAGCTACTGCATCAATCTGCATCGTAGGCCAATAGTACCCCACCCTAAGCAACCTTCGAGCCATGGTAAGACCATTGGAATGTCCCTCAAAAATGCCCTCATGGATGTCAACTAATACTTGGTCAAATTCTTCCTTTTCTAAGCATCTAAGAACTGTTCCATCTAGACCCCTCCTATACAAATAACCAGAGATAAGGGAATGATGAGAGGCATTTTGGGTAAGGTTTCTCCGTTCAAATCGGTTAAAGGTTTTAGGTATAATTCCATTACAAAGGTATGAGTAAAGGGCACCATAATGGGATGACTCATGACCAACAAGGGTACAAATGACATGAATTTCTTGGGAGTCATAGATAGGGTGATGTAGCTCTTCCACCAAGAATTCAAATCTTGATTCATGTTGCTCTAACTAAAGGAGTGAAGCAAGTTGTAGCCATAGCATCATCTACTTTGTTTTCTTCTCTCAGGATTTTTTGAAACGTGACAAATGTGAAGTATCGTTTCAAGGAATCAACCATTTGCTTGTAAGGTACCATTTTCTCATGTTTTGTTTGATATTCATCATTAACTTGGTTGATTATCAGCTGTGAATCCCCATAGATGTGTAACTCTATGATTCTCCATTCTATGGCCATCTTAAGTCCATTTGTTAAAGCTTCATACTCAACAATGTTTTTTGTACATGGGGACAATAATTTGTAAGACTTAGGAATTGTGTACCCATGAGGAGAAACAAACAACACACCAACTCCTGAACCATTTTGCATAAAGGATCCATCAAAGAACATCTTCCATGTTCTTTCAGTCATATACATGAGGTGCTCATCTAGGAAGTCTGCTTGAATAGGTGCATTATCTTGTATTGGGAAGTCAACCAATTGATCTTCTATGGCTTTTCCTTTGATTGTTTTACACTCAATGTACTCTATGTCAAATTTTGAAAGTATCATCATCCATTTAACAAGTCTACCTATGAGGGCAACCTTACCTAGCAAATACTTGAGTGGATCTATTTTTTCTATAAGGTGTATAGTGTGCGCAAGCATGTAATGTCGCAACTTTTGGGAAGCAAACACAAATGCAAGGCAAGCTTTATCAATGCTGGTGTAGTTAACCTCATATAAAATAAGAGTGCGACTAATATAGTATATTGCTCTTTCTTTCCCATTTTCATCAAGTTGAGATAGTAATGCCCCCAAGGAAGATTATGTCAATGAAATGTATAGAATAAGTGGTTTCCCTGGGATATGAGGAATTAAAATGGGAGGATTTGCCAAGTACTTCTTGATTTGATCTATACTCTTTTGACAATCCTCATTCCAAATATATTTAACTCCTTTGTGTAAGTTCTTGTTGAAAGGTTGAGCTCTATCTGCCAACTGTGAACTAAATCTCCTTATAGATTGAAGACATCCTTGAAGACTCCTCATTTGTCTAATGTTTCTAGGAGGTGGCATATGTATGATTGCTTGGACTTTTTCAGGGTCTACCTCTATTCCTTTTGCTGAAATGATGAATTCGAGTAGTTTTCCAGAGGTGACTCCAAATGCACACTTTTTAGGATTTAACCTTAGTTGAAATTGTTCCATGTGATCTAGAATGACTTCAAATCATCTAAGTGTGTGTCTCTTTTCTTAGATTTGGCCAAGGTGTCATCCACATAATCTTCCATGTTTTTATGCATCATGTCATGAAAAATGGTTGTCATAGCTCGTTGATAAGTGGCTCCTACATTTTTTTAATCCAAAAGGCATAATGTTCAAACAATAGGTACCCCATGCACAAGTGAATGTAGTCTTTTCTTGATCTTCAGGAGCTATCTTAATCTAATTGTATCCAAAAAAACCATCCATCAAGGAATAAATCTCATAACCCGTAGTCATATCTACTATCATTTCTATATTGGGAAGTGGAAATTCATCCTTTGGGCATGCTCTATTGACATATCTAAAATCTATGAAAACTCGAATGGATTTGTCATGTTTCAAAACTGGTACAATGTTTGATATCCATTCAGCATAGGCAGTAGCTCTTATGAATCTTGCACCAAGGAGTTTCTCCAGTTCTGCTTTGACTAGGAGAGCTATATGAGGATGCATCTTTCTCAATTTCTGTTTAACTAGTTTGACACCTGGAGCTATGGACAAGTGATGCATGATAATATTAATGTCCAAGCCTAGCATATCTGAATAATTCCATGCAAATTTGATCTTCTTTTTTTGTAAGAACTTAGTGTAAGCTTCTTTTTCTTGTTGTGACAAGGACTCAGCCAAGTGTACTATCTGTGGAGCCTCATCTATACCCAAATTTACTGTTTGTGTTGGTTCAATAAGCACTAAAGATCTATCTTGAAAGTAGCTAGGGAGACGATCAAGTACCTCATCCTTAGGCGCCTCAGAGAGGTTTTCACCCTTAGATACATCATTTATTTTTACTCTTTTTGGTTCTAACACCGCCACACAGTGGTTTTCACCATCAATACTCCTATTCTTTTAATTTTCTTTTCTTTTTATTTTGTGACTAAGGTACTTGATGTCTGGCTTTGTCATGCTGGTAGCCAGTTCACTGGTGGAAGAGAATACGGGTTCAATGGCATTTAGGTAACAGGATATCTCATAATAATTTTGAAATGTTAAGAGCTCAGATTCTTGATAGCATTGGGGCCAATCAATGAGGTCAGGATGAAAAAGAGGCAAGTCAATGACTGGTTCAAGGTTGTAAATGTGAATGATATTATCATTGGTGACTGAAGAGTCAGAGTCTCTCAAGTATCCTTCTAAGCTACCCAAATCAGGATTCATCCTAAAAAGCGAAGAATCATCCACTAAGGCAACATGTGGGTTCAAATCCTCTAATCCTACATGTGACTCGTTGGCTATCTGAGGTTGAGAACTATAAGTGTGGATAACATCAATATCCATATCAACTGTAGAAGGCTCTGAGAAGGAGTCCCATTCATACTCATATATACTTCTCTTCCCATTAAATGAACAAGATTCTTTTGTTGACGTTCTCTGAAAGGATGTTCTACATCTGATTCATCCTGTTCTAAAGTTGCAACTAACGCATGAGTGACTGGAATATCTGAATCTCCCCAGAGGAGATTAGTGGAAGGGACCCAATAGTCACACATGTCCTATTGATTTGTCAAATTAGGTACATATTATGGTTCATCTTCACTATCTGACTTATCAAGGATAGGAGTAGTGTGCTTGTTGTGATTCACAAATTGTAGGCCAACCGTCTTCTTAGACTTGCGTCCAAAAAGAGCATGATCAAGAGGTTTGGCCCTAGCATCCAATCTATGATTAAGAGGGCCATGTCTGGGATAGCCCATCTATTTGATAAAATTATACCCTCTTCCATAAGCCTTAGGAGAGGGAGAGAAGTTCTCATTGTGCATGTATTTCTCTTCTCTATAAATCTTGTCTCTAACAAACGTCTCCTCTTTATCATCTTGAATAGGTACCGAGGACTTTATAAACGTGCCAAATAAAGTCATAGCTGAAGAGGAAGGTCTCTTTTCTTGTGAAGGCTTTCCATAAGACCTGGGAAAAATTGGCAATGTTGTGAGGGAGTTGAGTTGATACCCCCCATGACAAGATCTACTGACTTGAGCTTGTCTTTACATTCAACTAAGGTTGCATCAAAGTATTATTCTTCTCTATTGAGGGGAACATGAGCTCCTACTAAATTTGAGTTAACAGATAAAGTGTTATCCCCAGGTATACAAATCTCTATTCCATCGTAAGGGAACTTAAAACACTGATGATAGGTAGATGACACTACTTTCATATCATAAATCCATGGTCTACTGAGTAAGATATTATACGCAAGGGGGCCAGCATCAACTATTTGAAATAAAATATATTTTTCAACATGGCCAATCCTAACATGGGGACGACCAACCCCTTGGAACTTCTTTTTTCCTCATCATAGGCTTTGATGGTGATCCCTTTCCTGGTATCTATGACTTTTTTAGAATAACCCAACTCTTTCAAAAGACTAAAGGAACAAATATTAAGCTCAGCACCCCTATCTATCAACACATTCCTAGCACGGGTTTTGTGGATCATGACCTCAATATGAAGGGAAAGATTGTGTGGGTGGCTCAAAGCTTTATCATCATCCTTTGAAAAAGTAAGGTAATGAGGGCTAGCAATATGATTAACCATGTTCTAGAATTGATCAACATCTAAGTTTTTGGGGATGTTTGCCATGCGCAAAGCATCCTCAAAGACTTGCTTGTGTCTCGGGGACAACTCTAAGAGCTCAAAGATCGAAATCTGAGCTGGGGTTATTTTCAATTGATCCACAAGGTTATAACTTGACTTATGATTGACAACTGGTTTTAAGGTGACATTCTTGGATGCCACTTGCTTAGGTTTACTGGGTTGACTTGAATTGGGTCCTCTAATGACAACAAGACCTTGACTTCATGTGACAACATTGAGAGTTTGCGATGACACTCTAGAGTTAGGACCCCTTAGCACCACAACTGGTTCTTCATCAAAGAGAGGAGGAGATTCCATGTCTGGATCATAACCATAGGGATCTTTACCCCTCATCATGTTGACATTTTCTTCTACAACTTCAAGCATGTTGATAACATTCTCTGCATCTGTGTAAGTGTAATTGATCTCAGCCTTGCCATTCTTAGCTTTAGAGGTTTCCCCCTTTTCATACTTGGGAAACGGTTCTTTGAATGCCTTATGATCGGCGTTGGTGTTAAATCCATCTATCTTAATTTTTCCATTCTTAATGAGATCTTGAATAATATGCTTGAGTTTCCAGCAGTTTTCAATGTCATGTTCAATACCATTGTGAAACGTGCAAAAGGCCTTCTCATCCCACCAATGTGGCTTAACATCAGGTGTATAATGCTTTGTTGGATCTTGAGGATGTGCAAGGTTGTTGGTGATAAGTGTTTTCAAGACATCCTCATATGAGTCACCAAGTTTTGAAAATTGACGTCTCTCTTTCTTAGGCCTATTTGGTATCTTGGTTTGTTCTCTTATTGATTAGATGCATTGAGTTTCATGGCTTGAACAACACTAGACAAGTGGAGCACAGTTTGATCTTTGGGTTGAAAGGAGTCCACAACTCCATCATTAACCACTTGTTTTTTCCTATTCCAATGTGAGTTCTTCCCTTTATCCTTGTTAGGGTTGTTATTTTGACCATTTTTGTTGTTTTTTCTTCCATGTTTGGTCAAAATTCCTTGTTCTTTTAAAACATCCTCAATCCTACATGCGGTTTCAACCATGGTGTCAAAGGAATAAAAAACCATCTTGCTAACTTCATACCATATTTTGGGAACCAAGTTGCTAACAAGGATGTCAATCTTTTCATTTTCAGGAATAGTCCTAGGGTAGCGAGAGCATTGTTGTCTCCACCTTTGCAAGAAAGTAACAAAGGATTCCCCTCGATTTTGCTTTAAGTTGCATAAGTCCAACATGGTGATAGATCTTGAAAGATTGTATGAAAAGTGTTGAGCGAATCTATGGATGAGCTCTTTGAAATTATTAACAGGGGGAGTTATGTTGGTGAACCATTCCATTGCTTGACCCTTAAGACTCCTTGGGAACAATCTCATGAGGTACGAGTCATCTTGATGGAACTCAAAACTTGTGGTGTAAAACTGGCGCACATGATCATGTGGATCTCCATTCTCATCATAATTTTCATATTGAGGGATCTCAATCTTTATATGGAAGTCTTTCATGTTAACACTTTTGTTAAAAGGATTAGGACAAATCGAATCCAGTGAGAATGAATTCTTGGGTGCTAACATCTTTTCCATCACGCTCTTAAGTTGTTTGATCTCCTCTTCTTGAGATGGACTTTGCTTCTTAATCTTCTTGTCCACATCAAAGTTGTAGGGGACTCTAGTACCCTTGTTGATTAAACTCTCTAGGAACTTATCTTTGTTTTTCTCTAAATATTTCTCCATATATTTCTAGAAGAGTGGTTCTTGTTTTATTTTCATGAAGTCTTGGGAGTTGAGGTCAAAACTCGAGCTACTACCCCCATATTGTGAACCATGGTGAGCATGTTGTGAAGGTTTTCTTGAGTTCCTAGGAGGTGTTAGTCTCCTATAATGATCATGTCTTGAAGCCCTTCTTCCTCTAGGGCTAGGAGATCATGAAAATGTTCTTAAATGTCTTCCACTTCGTGGAGTCTTAGGAGGGGTGGATGGAGGAGAGTTGTTTCCACCACCAACATGCATGTTGTTGAATTGATCATTAAGTTGTTGAGCCAAGAGTCTATCTTGCTCCTCCTGTAAGGCTTTCCTTTCTTCCTCCAACATTTGCCTCTCCATCTCTAGGAGTCTAAATTTCTCTTCCTTTGTAGCTTGTTCATCTAGGAAGGCTTTCTTTTCATGTTTAATCTTCTTAAGTCTTTCACTTGTGTATCTTGAAGATGTTTTGAGGGTGAACTTCGTCTTGAATTTCTAAACAAGTCATTGGTGAATGTGGCATTCACACGAGTTTCATAAGGTTCATCAACTTGGTTATCATGTTGTGATTTTTCATCTTGATAGGCTTGCCTCATACCTCTCTTAGCCCTTTGGTGTGCATCCAAATATCTAGTTGAGATGAGGGGTGAGACTGGTCGACTTTCGTGAGAGGAACCGCCAAACAGAATGATATCTCTGTCTTTCAAATATGTCATCAAGGCATTTATCCATTTCTCCCCTCTCTCATTGAGTCATTGTGTAACTCATATCCATATCCGAGCGAGAAGATGCTAAGGGTGTACTCAACTCACTAAGGTTACTCTTGGAATCAAACCAAAATTTTGAGTTGTTCCTAGGTGATTGATCAAATATTGGTTGAAGACTACTTGAGGTCATTTTACTTGATCTACTCGATATATTATTGTAACTGGCATGAAAGATAAGGTACTAGGTGATAGGATGGCCCTAAGAAATGTTGGTACCAAACTAGGATAGTAAAGGCATTCACTTGTCCAAAAGAGAGGTGATAAGATAGAATTTTTGCAAGAGGTGGAATTTTTGCAAGAGGCGTAAATCAACACTACTATAGAGGTGCCCACTGAACATGTGAATACCCTAACACATATGGATCAGGAAGATGATTTACCCTAGTTATATTGATTGAATTTGAATTTGTATGAAAGTGAATGGACAAGAGATTACCAAAACTCTCCAAGTGTGTTACCAAAGGATGTAAAGGTTTGTCTTCTCAACAAGGATGATTTCTAGCTCACCAACTCCAAACAAGGCCACTTATGAAATCAAAGGTTACTAGTTCAAGAGGTCAACGCAAGAATCCAAAGTGTAATCAAGCTTCTAACAGTGAGGTAAGTAATCTAATCTGATCTGGATTAACCAAGGAAGACTGAAAATGACTGGATAGAAAATTGAGCAAGTTGACAGTTTGACACTTAAGAATACAAGTTTGTTGATTGTTTTGATGTTTTCTTGATGTTTGGTGTATATTTCAATGTTTCACTCATGCAATACACATCAAGAAGATTGTTTGTTGTAAAAGAAATAGTCACATCACAACCTAGGTAAGCCAGGCAATATCTATTGAATTCCCACTTGAACCAAAGTTCAGCCATGCTTACTCATAGCAGACAACTTAGAAGCTTGTAGGCACGGGCTCCTCCTTACATGTGCACTCACTTCTCAGGCACACCAAGCTTCGAATCCCAAGGGAATCACTTCCCAAAGGATTGTTGTCTCTACTAAGAGCCATGAAAATGTGGGATGTCTTAGTCAGTCTCTAACCTTCCGCGCCAATAGATAGAGGGTTTTTGGTCACTAAAACAAAGTTTATAGTCATGGCATCCATTCAGGTGGTTGTGATCAAGTCATTTTCCCAATTAAGGGGGCTCTTCCAATCCTTTCAAAGCAAGGTTTTCAACTTAACAATGTAGGGACTTTAACGCACTACTAGGGTACTAGAGGAGATTTTAGTTGCCACAAAAAATTTACACATGTCCACTGTGAGACTAATCATAATGGAATTTTTTATATACTGGTTTGGAAGGGCTTGGCTTTAGCCTGTTACCAGTTGGGAAATCCACTCTCACTAGCTCTATTAAAGCACTTGGGAGGTAGCCACACTAAAAGAATTATATGAGTTTCTCTTACACCCAAGATCCACAAAGGCAAGGGGAGAGGATACATTCATATAATTCTTAGGATTACAATCTAAAAGACACTTCAAACATATAAGAAAATGACAATAATGCTTCTAGATTTTTGATCATCCCACAACGGCGAGAGCATAGTTTCCTAACATCATTGTCATTCCTAAAATACCAAAATAGAAGTTTATTTTATAAGTCTTGCATGTGGGTTCCTATTGTAATAAAACAAAATGAATCGCAAGCACAAATTTTAGCATGCTATCGATCAAGGAAACCTGCAAGACAATTCTTTAGTAGTTTGTGTTTTTAGTCTTCTTTTTAAATGTCCTGCAAATCACGGTTAGGTTGTAATCAACAAGATAAGCCAGAGAAAAACAAAGCCCAAAACTCTTCAGCATTAGAAAATTCATAAATTTGATTGCATATTCAGAAAGTAGATAAAAAATCACGCACTTTCAAAAAAAAATGCACTAAAAAATGTTACCGTATGAGCTCGTACGAGGCTTTGGAAGCTGCAAAATAGAGGATTAGATAGGTACAGTGATCAAAACCTACAATTTCTGATAAATCCATGACTCAAATCTAGAAACTAAGAAGAACCCAAAAATATTTAGACAATTCTACCCAAAATAAATAAAAAAATTGCACTCAATTTGGACCTAATATGAGCAAGATATGATCGTTTGAAGTTAGACTGTAAAACCAAAAAGCTCAATGGTGAAGGCTAAGACTTTTCAAACCCTGCTGACGTCAACAGACTATGACATTAAAATTGATGGGCTGGGGGCTATCACAGAAGGCCCATATTTTGACGGTTATATGGACGTCAAATTTAACACAGTAAATTTTTTTTTATTTTTTATTTTTGTTTTTTTTTTCCAGATTTTTTTAGCTTTTTTTTTTAAATTTGCCTCGGGCTGCGTGCAAAGATGATATGAAATCTGCCTCAATTTCTATGCAAGCTTGTTTGGGCAAAAATATTTGCCATAGATTTGACTTTCATCAAATATGGGCAAGTTTATAGTTATTTTCAACCGAAATGGCAATCCGGACGCGATGGTGGGGTCAGATTTGGCTCAAAATGAGAGCTTTAAAGACACTGAGAGAATAATAGACAGAAAATAGAAGGAATTTTTAAATGTGATGACAGAAATGGATGTTCTGCTCCACAGTGGACACCAAAAATGTGTGCTAAAATGTTGACACACTTCTATGAGTCATTATATCCAAGATTGCTCAAGAATGAGGTCTCAAATGGTGACTCATAGCTCATTATTCATGGAGTGCAAGGGTTTGTGATGAAGGCCCTCAGTTTAGACCTAGTTTATGCCCATACAAGTACACCATGAAATGAGAGATTCAAAGAGGAAGAGCAAGAATGCTAGTCTCCATGATCATCAAATATGCATTGCAAATGAAAATGCAAACTTTTCTATATGATAACGATGCATGAAAGGAAATATGCAAACTAATCTATGAAGGAACTATGCAAGATTAATCTATTGAAAGGAAATATGAATCTAATTTAACATGAATATACTCTAAATGGATTGTCATGGATGCATGAGAGAAGAAGCCAAGAAGACAAGAAGAAGAGAAGTTGCATGGTTCAAGCTCAAATGCTCAAACTCTCCTCCAAATTTGCTCTTCAAACCTGTAGCATAACAATAACATAAAAATTATATATCTGATTTGATCCCTAAATGAGAAGGAGAGGGCTCCTTATAAAGGAAAGTGTGGAGAGGAAAGCATCCTCAAGAGCAATGTGGGATAAATCCCTAAAATGGTAAGTGAGAGGAAAAAGCCCATCACTTAGGAATATGTTTAGAGAAAAAGGAATTTTATTTATTTTTTATTTGATTTATTTCCTTTTTTTCATCAAAAAGAGAGCTTTAAGAGGGGATTTTATTTATTTAATTAGAAGAGGGATTTTTTCTTTTAATTAAATAAGATAATTTAATTAAAAAGGAGATTTTAATTAAATAAGATAAGATTATTTAATTAAAAGAGAGATTTTCTTTTAATTGAATAAGATTACTTTATTTAATAAAAAAGGATTTTATTTTAATTAAATAAGATCATTTTATTTAATTAAAAGGGGTGTTTTCTTTTAATTAAATAAGATTATTGATGAAATGATCAAACCTTAGGAAATATTGAAATAATTGAATTAATTATAATTTGATCAAGGAAATTGATTTGAATTGAAAATGCTACAAGGTATTGATTCAGGAATTTGATAAATTGATTTCGTCATTTGATAAATTGAAGAATGGGGGCCCATAGTCTAGGTGACCATTTTAGGGTGCATACAAAGCCAACCATGTTAAAGGTTACAATGTACACTTTTAAATCTGACATTGTTAAAGGATTTAAAACTAACAGTTCTCTCTTGACCATGCATTCACTACGGGGTCAACAAGAAAACAATCAACATTCTCTGAATGTTATAACAAGGATTCACTATCCCACTCGGTTAAGATATTTATATGTAACAATGGTTAAACTGATACAGTAATGATATGATTCAAATAAAACTCTAATTTTTAGATATTCATATCTATTCTAAGTACATAATACCTCTAATTAATTTGTACTTCTTCAGTTCATCTCATACTTCATACTTGTTTTTCTCGATATTCCTCTTTCCTCTATTTGCTCGGTTATGTCTACAGAAAACTCTTGGTTCTGTCTTTAACCAGTTTGATCAGTCATGCATAAAATTTGCATGTAAGCATCAGGTGCTTGTGATGTGTAATTCAAAATGAATCTCTTGTCTCTTCTATAGACATCATGTATCATTTAATTTGCATCCTTCATATCTTGCCTCTTAATCTCTATCATTTATTTTCCCGCTTAATCCTTCCTCGGCAGTTGTGTTAAAAACACATTTCAATCTCTGTCATTCGATCTTCTTTGAATTTTCATAACTGTTTAATCAAATAACAAACTTTATCTTTTACCTCAAAATCATCAATTGCCAAATAAGCATCCAAGTTGGCCTCAATTAGCATTAATTGCCTAGTCTTAGTATTAACCGTGTTGTGCCAGCAATTCCTTGCTCGATTATCACTGTGCTCGGTATACACTGCATTTTACTTTGGTTATTACTGTCTGTTGGTGTATACAAAACTCTTCATTTACCGACCACATAAACATTATTTGTTCTAAATCTTCAAATCAAAACAAATATTTTCCACCATAATAATACTCAAATAAGTTGACATCAATGACAATACATTAACTGATAATGTTTATCATCACTTTTGCAACTTGGTTGAATATTAACAAATGACTTCAAACATATAATCAGTTGTAGTTCATCAATCTCTCCCTTTGGCATTGATGGAAACACAATATGAAATATGCAGTATAAAATGCCATACAACAAATACCAAACTTATGTTCTACAACTACAACAATTCCATAGCTCTCCTTAGCTTGAATATAATCTATATCAGTATAAACAAAATACTCATTATACGGACTCTCCCTGCAGTTTTGAATTTTCAATTCTTGAATCTCTCTATAGATTAGATATGTCTTTGCTCTCCCTTTCTCTTTTCTCCCTTTAGTGGATAGATATTTCATGAATCTCTCCTTGATATTTCATTGATATATCTCTCCCTTTGACAACAATGCCAAAAAGAAAATATTCAGCTCTTCAGTAGCCAAAAAAAAAATCTCTGCTTTTTGGCGCAGTAGGTACCTTTCAGTGTACTAATATCTTTGTGTCGGTCCAGTTCATTTTTTCATCAACATGATTGATATTATGATTTCATGTAGGTTGATGCAACCTCCTACTTAGCTTAGTTACTAATAGACAAGGGACAAACCCCTAGTCTACCTCTCAAATGTATCCTTCGGTAATGCTTTTGTGAATATGTCTGCAAGTTGTTCTTTTGATTGTACATATTTCAGTATTACTTGTTTGTCTTGTACTTGTTCCCTCAAGTAGTGATACTTTATAGATATGTTTTTTTTTCTTTGCATGCATCACAGGATAATTTGAAATACTAATAGCACTTGTATTATCACAATAAATCATCACTGGTTCATTGATCTCCTCATTCATTCCTTTCAACAATTGTTTTGTCCATGCTATGTTGGAACAATTATAGCAGAAACAACATACTCTGCTTCTACATTTGACTAATATATGCATCCCTACTTCTTGCTTATCCAAGTAACTAGTCTTTCTCCAATAAAGAATGGTCCACCAGTAGTAATTTTTATATCATCTATATTCCCAACCCAATGAACATCAATATAAAATTTCAATTCAAAATTTCCTTCTCTTTTATACCATACTCCATAATCCTCAGTATTCTTCAAATATCTAAAAATCCTTTTTACAGCGATCATATGTGATTCCCTAGGGTTAGTAGAAAATCTTCCAACTATGCTAACTGCATGTTCTATGTCAGGTCTTGTGTGAAAAACATACATCAATTTACCAATCATACATCTGTACAAGGTCTAATTTACCTCAGGTGTCTTGTCTTCTTTTGTTAGTTTGCATCTATAACATATAAAATGTAACGTATAGAATGTATGTGTTATTGTGTGGGGAAGATAAGATGTTCATTTTATCCTTAAATACACAAAGGAAGGATCCAAATTGATTAGCCCCAAAAGAAGGATCAATGCATAAATGAATCAATCGATTGGAAATAAGAGTGAAGAAGAAGATCTTAATTTCCATTTTATAGAAAAGAATATGTGATGGATTTAGAAAGATTGAAATGAATTGCAGAAAAGTAATAACCTTAAAATGTTACAGATTTGAAGAATGCTATTTTCAGGGGTCTGCACTTAGTTTTTGGAAAATTTGCAACCTGATCTGGAATAGAAACATAGAAATGAACAAAACCCAGAAATATTTTTCCATTCTGACACAGTTCCAATTTTTACCCTCAAGTCAATGTCACCACTAACCTAGAATTTCCGAATCTGACCTAGGGTAGAGCTGACCTCAAAAGTCTTTGACTGAAAATCTATTTCTGGATCCCAAAATTTTATCGAAAAGGGCATCCGAATCTACACTCTGATCCGCTATTCCAAACCTGTATCTGCAAGAAAAATGGATTTATTTATTGGGGGGAGGGGTTTGCCTTGGTCAAACCTCAGTTTTGGAATTAACTTCAAAGTATAATTGAAATTGCATAAGTAAAACAAAGTAAATGAACAAATTCACCTTTCTTGTATGGAAATCCTTGTGGTGGATTCAAATCTGTGGATCCACAAGTATGCATGCACAAAATAGATGTAGAATGTAGAATGTAGAATGCAGGTTGTCTCAAATCAATTTCTTGTAGATCTTCAACACCAATCTTGAATGGATCTTGGATAGGAAGAGGCTTGGAGGAATGTAGATGGAGAAATATTCAATAAGAGGGCTCCATAGAGCTTGAATCCTTCAATGGCTACCAATGGATCTCCTTGATGAATTGAATGCTTGAGAAGTTCTTGAATTCTTGAGAATGGATGAATGCTTCAATGGCTACTTGGCTTGCTTCAAATCTTGCTTCTTCACCTTTGGATTTCACCTCTTAAATCTTTGATAGTTGATGATCATGGTTCTTAGAGAAAATGAGAGAAGAAAGCTTCCTTATATATGAATCTAGGGAACAATACTCTAGAGAGGCCAACATAGGAGAATTAAATTCCAATTAGACCTATACCCTTAGAAGAGGACCTATATTAAATATAATTTAAGAATTGTTGTTCCAGAGACCGAAACAGCTGACCTGAAAGCGGGAATTAATTCTTTCCAAAGCCCGACATCCAAAAACCCCGGGATCCTAAAATCTGGACCATAGGCCAGAAAAAGGTCAAATCTGACCTAGGCTAAGGTCAAGGTCAACCTTGACCCAAAAAGGTCAATTTTGATCCATAGGTCAAAAATCCTAGTTTGTAGTTTAGGGTGTCAAAAATAGGCTGGAAAAAGTGGGAAATGGGGAAGAACAGGGGGAAAAATCCAGATCCAAGTCAAAGACCCATTCAAGGCGCTTGACATGACCCCAAACCACTTACTCAGAAGACTAAACCAGTCTACAATAGAAGTGCTTCCATTTTTTTCTATACATTTAGCCCCCACTTTAGCAAGAGTATGAACTCAATGCAAACTCTTGGTAAAGGAGATCGTAAAGAATAGGCAATCTTATTGAAATAAAAAGGGATAAAGGAATCCTTAAACCCCTAGAGACTTAAGTATTTATCAACCCTAAGATCATGATAAGAGAGACATCACCAGTTAAGAAGAAAAAGAGAGAGGATGTGATTACCTCACCCAATGAGAACTTATGTCCCATTGTGAACCACACAAGTAAAATAATGCAACTAGAAAGATGGAGTTGAACCGCCTAGTGAATGTGGCTACTCACTAGTCAACCCATTAGGGAGATATGTTCTTAAGGACACCTTCCAACCTTAAGGGATCAAAACATTGTAAATTGAAACTAGAGGGATCAAGACATATGTATAAATAAAAACTGGAGGGATCAAGAGATCCTATAAGGTAAATATCCATGCTTTAAGGATTAGTCTTTAATCCATAAAGGGAATTTTTTTTAAGTTTTGAAATATATTTTGAAAGTGTGTGTGTGCAAAAAGTGAGTAGAGTGTATGCCCCCATGTTAAAGTCATTGATAACACTTTAACAGGAGCAATGGCTTAAATGAAAATATAAACAACTCTAATGATTATGTTTACACTACGAGATGCCCCCAAACAAAGACAAATCAAGGGAAATACCACATAAACATACAAATAACACATAAGGGATCTTCCTACTGTGGGATCAGTATGATCATAGGAAAATATGTATATATAGATATGATATTATTGTAAATGAATTGACATCATTCCCCAAAGAAATTAGAACTACAATTACAATGGAGGAAAGAAAACTCAAGAGTTATGAAGAAGAGTCTTTTTGGACCACAACATGGAGACCAAAAAGAATCAGTACTACCATGTCTCAGATCCAAGCAGACTACACAAGGAAAACATTTACGAACAATAGCACAAGTACAACATAACATGAAAACAACATATAGAAGAGTAAAGATACATATAGAGGAATTGTACAAAAAGTTTGATTCCTTTATCACCTTGCACCAACAAAGTAACAAGGATCATATAAAAGAATCTAACAAACATTTAGCAAATACATTATGGGAGAAGCACAATACAACATGAAAACACAAAAAGGGCTACCATGAAGGACATGCCAATCAAGCGCATCACCTACTCTCCCCATCTCAATTTATATCATTTAGGGAAGGTGGGCAACTCACAAGAGGGACTATATCCAATATAGTAGGAATAATAGTGAGTTCCAAACAAGGATCCTCTTGAGAATCACGATGTTCGATACTAGGTGTAATTATCAATTGAGTTGAAAGCATATGAGGTAAATCAGTATCAAGATCGATGGTCTCATATTCATCACCAGGATCAATAGGATCATCAAGAGTATCCTCCTCATCAAGATTAATTAAAGTAGGATCTAAGATGTGAATAGGATCACCGTACTCATTCATCTTAACATCTTTCTGATCGTTGACTTCTTCCAACACATGATGCATAGGTTGGTCAAAAGAAGGTAAAGAATTTTGAAAAACAAAAGCATGAGCCCTAGCATTAGTACTATGCTTCTTACGATGTTCATTAGTAGATTTGTTACGTTTTGCTTTATTTGACACATGTTTAGAACTAGGAGGAATAACAACTAGTTCCTTTGTAGGTTCTATAGGAGGATAGGTAGGATTCATAGTAGGATGAGAAGTGACACTGGGAGGTTGAGTAATAGAGCTAGTAGTAATGGATAAAGGACCACGGTTAAGATCTATCTGAGGCATGCTTAACTCGACAATCATGCGATGTTTATAGGATTGATATGAACGAAAAAGGTTGTCAGGGTGAGGAGGAAATGAATTAGGTAATGAAGGCCAAAATAAATCAAGAGTAGTACAATCTCTAGGCCTATAAGGTTGATACAAACTATGATTAATTGTTTTCACTTCTCCATTATGAATGAACTTAATACATTTATGAATAGGAGAAGCAATAGCATGCATAGAAGTTATCCAAGGTAAACCAAATTTGACTTGAAATTGATTATAAGTGGGAATTATAATGAAGGTAGTATCTACAACTACCACAAAGTTCAATAGGAAAGTTAATAAAACCAAGTGCAGGATAGAGAAAACCATTACAAGTTTGGATACATGCATCAGATGTATCATAATAGTCACGTTGTAGGTTTTTCATAAAAAGCTTTTCCTCATTAATAAAATTTATTAAAGATATGGGATCAACAAGACAACCACACATAGGTATCTTAGCAATCCTAGCATAAATATAAAGGGGACCATTGGGAGCTTTAATAGTCTCAGAATCATCAAAGGTAATTGAAAGTTCCTGAGGTCTTTTATCCTTAGTTTGTTTCTGAGGTTTAGGTGGAACTTGAAGTTGAAGTGGAGGAAAAGGATCTTGAATAGTAGGTTGAGATGAAACAACACACTCCACATGATTAACAATGTGATTGAGATCATCCATCTTTGAATCATAAATAATGTCCACAGAAGATGGTTGAGCAATGGTATTAGTATCATGTGTAGGTAAAGGATTTGTATAAATTTGAAGGTTTTGATTAGGAGGAGAGACAAATTTTTTCACATTACCATCAAAATTATCAACACATAAAGCATTAGAATCAATTAATTCTTGAACCTTATGCTTTAGAGAATAACATTTTTTAGTATCATGGCCATTCTGTCGATGACATTGACAAAAAAATTTAGAATCAAAGGATTTTGATGCTATCGTGGTAGGGAGAAGAGGTCGAATAGGAGGCAAGGTAATCGTATTAGCACTTAACAACCTACTCATAACAAAATGTAAATATTCAGAGAGAGGAGTAAATGTATGATTCATACAGAAAGAAGTGGATGCATAAGTGGCATTGTTGGATGCAACAATAACTTGATTAGCAACTGCATTCATCTGTTTATTGATCTTGACATAGTTGTTAGGTTTATGAAACTTATTAGGATTAGGAGCAGCATCACTCTTATCAACTAGAACATGAGCCACTAGAGTGTTGCTCTCAAATTGACTCACTTGTAATTGATAATGATGAAGTGCTGCACAAATTTGTTGAAAAGAGGTAAATTCAGTAAGCAAAATCTTATCTCTAATACTCTTTTGTAAATTTGAAATAAACATATGCTGAATATCAATATCAGGAACAGGATAAGAAATCTGAGCATACAAATGCTTAAATCTACCAATAAAATCAGTCAATTTTTCCTTAATGTTTTGTTTACAATACATTAAATCAGTTAAGGATACTTGTAGGCCAATGTTATTTTGAAATTTTTGGATGAAGGTATTAACAAGTTTAGGAAAAGAATCAATAGAATGAGGAGGTAAAGAACAATACCATTATAAGGCCTTATCACGAAAAGTTCTAGCAAACAACTTAGCTAAAATCCTATGGCCATGAGCATAATCACTACAAAGGATTTGAAATGTTTTAACATGAGTAACATGATCTCCTTTACCATTTTAATTCTCAAGATGGGGCATATCGGCTTGCTAAGGGACAGTAGCATAAATAATGTCTAAGGATAAAGGACTACCCATGTCACATGTAGGAATGCTTAACTTGGATTGGGTTAAAGATGCAAGTTGTTGTTGTAAAGATGAAATAGTTTGAGCTAAACTAATAATTGTGGAATCATTAGAAGAAATAGGTGGCATAGAAATATTAGGAACGCTAGGAAAAGTATAGGAAGCATCAGGAAAGAAAGACACAACCGGTGGAACACTTGGAACCATAGTTGGAAGGGGATTGGAATAAGTAAAAGGCACACTATGATATGAAGGTTGTGAGGTAGGTAGAGATACCGGTGGAACACTCACAGGAATAAATGAAATTGGAAGAGATGTAGTCATCAAAGGAGGAGTGTAAGTAGGAATGATAGGTAAAGGAATGGAAGAAGTTCCCTCACTAGTGACAAGAGGAGTGAATCCTAGATCTTGAGCCTCTTGAGATAAAGGTTTAACATTAAAATGCACAAGATGAGTGATAAAACACAAAATATTAACACCTTGATCACTATCATGAAGGATTTTCTTAAGAGCCTCTATAGCCTAGATGAAATCTTGATTATGGTTTTCTTGAATAAGCCAATTTCCCATTTTATCAAGTTCTATTAAAAGTTTTTGGACTTGTTTAGGAGGAACTCTTAAAGCATCTTCCTCATCATGAGATGAGTGAGAAGAGTTATGATCCATAGAAGGATTGGAATCATGAGTGGTCAAATTATCCTCTGGGATCCTAAGGAAAGGAGTGAAAGAATAAGGATCAAAGGAACCCGTAATTCTATGACTTCTTCTAATCAGGATACTATAAGTAAGACTAGAAGTAGTAAAGCTCATACACCGATGCAATGCAAATGAACTAATTTAGGAAACACAAGATTTTGATTTTTTAATTTTTGAAATGTAAGTGCAAGAACATAAAAGAAAGCTAATCTAATATGCATGCAAGATCTAACATAAAAGATGTAAATTTAACACCAAAAAGAAAGAGTTGTCTATCGTGCGTTCACCAAAATGTAATATATAAAAATGTGACATATAGAATGTATGTGTTATTGTGTGGGGAAGATAAGATGTTCCTTTTATCCTTAAATACACAAAGGAAGGATAAAAATTTATTAACCCAAAGGAAGGATCAATGCATAAATGAATCAATCGATTGGAAATAAGAGTGAAGAAGAAGATCTTAAATTCTGTTTTATAGAAAATAATATGTGATGGATTTAGAAAGACTGAAATGAATTGCAGAAAAGTGCTAACCTTAAAATGTTATAGATTTGAAGAATACATTTTCGGGGATCTGCACTCAGTTTTTGGAAAATCTGCAACTAGATCTGGAATAGAAATGCAGAAATGAACAAAACCTAGAAATATTTTTCCAATCTGACATAGTTTTGATTTTGACCCTTAAGTCAATGTCACCGCTGACCCATAATTTTTGAATCCAACCTAGGGCATAATTGACCTCAAAAGTCTCTAACTAAAAATCTGTTTCCAGATCCCAAAATTTTGCCAAAAAGGGTATCCGAATCTGCACTCTGATCCATTGTTCCAAACCTGTATATGCAAGAAAAATGGATTTGTTTGTTGGGGGAGGGGTTTGCCTTGGTCAAACCTTAGTTTTGGAATTAACCTAAAAGTATAATTGAAATTGCATAAGTAAAACAAAGTAAATGAACAAATTCACCTTACTTGTATGGAAACCCTTGTGGTAGATTCAAATCTGTGGATCCACAAGTATGCATGCACCAAATGGATGTAGAATGTAGGATGTCTCAAATCAATTGCTTGTAGATATTCAACACCAATCTTGAAAAAATCTTGGATAGGAAGAGGCTTGGAGGAATGTAAATGGAGAAATATTCAACAAGAGGGCTCCATAGAGCTTGAATCCTTCAATGGCTACCAATGGATCCTTGATGAATTGAATGCTTGAATGCTTGAGAATGGATGAATGATTCAACGGCTACTTGGCTTGCTTCAAATCTTTCTTCTTCACCTCTTAAGTCTTTGATAGTTGATGATCATGGTTCTTAGAGAGAATGAGAGAAGAAAGATTCCTTATATATGAATCTAGGGCACAATCTTCTAGAGATTTCGACATTGGAGAATTAAATTCAAATCAGACCTATACCCTTAGAAGAGGACCTATATTAAATATAGTTTAATAATTGTTGCTTCGAAGACCGAAATAGCCGACCCGGAAGCGGGAATTAATTCTTTCCAAAGCCTGACATCCGGAAACCTTGGGATCCTAAAATTTGGACCATAGGTTAGAAAAGGTTGAATCTGACCTAGACCAAGGTTGAGGTCAATCTTGACCCAAAAATTTTTACTTTGACCCTGAGGGTGAAAATCCCAGTTTGCAATTTAGGGTGTCAGAAACAGGCTGGAAAAAGTGGGAAATGGGGCTGAACAGGGGAAAATGCTAGATCCAAGTCAGAGACCCATTCAAGGTGCTTTACATGACCCCAAACCACTTACTTGGAAGGCTAAACCAGTATATAATGGAAGTGCTTCCATTTTCTGACTATACAACATCCTGTCACCATAGGTATTCTGAGTGGTTTTGATTCCTCCAATCTAAATGTCTTTAGTACTTCCTTGATGTATTTTGATTGAGTAATGTAGATACCTGTAGTCTATTGTAAAATTTGCAATCCTAGAAAAAAATTGATCTAACCAAACATTGACATCTCAAATTCTTTCCTCATTTTATTAGAAAATGAAGTGCATAAGTTATCATTACCTTGAAATATGCTATCATCAATAAATATTTCAGCAACAAGTGTCATATCATCATTTCCTCCTTTTAAATACAAATTTTTATTGTCACTTGTTCTAAGAAATCCAATACTTATAAGATATGAATGCAATCTTTCATACCATGCTCTCAGTGCTTGCTTCAATCCATATAAAGCTTTGTGTAACTTACATACCATGTGTGTCTGATCAGGATCAACAAATCCCTCAAGTTGTTCAATGTATACCTCCTCTTCCAGTATTCCATTCAAAAATGTGGACTTCACATCCATCTAATATACCTTGAATCCTTTACATGCAGCGTATGCAAGTAGTATTCTTACTCCTTCAAGTCTAGCAACTGGTGCAAAAGTTTCTCCATAGTCAATTCCTTCTTCTTGTCCATATCCTTTGAAAACCAATCGTGCTTTATTTCTGATTACATTCCCATCTTCATTCAATTTGTTTCTGAAAATCCATTTGGTGCTAATGATATTTTTATCACTCGGTCTCGATACTAATGTCCATGTCTTATTTTTCTGTATGTTCTCAATTTCCTCATTCATGACATTAAACCATTCTTCATTTTCTAATGCACCTCTAACATTCTTAAGTTCAAATTCACAAATTAAAGAAGTGTCATCTTTGAACTTACTTCTTGTCAATATGCTTTCTTTTTTATCTCCAATGATATGATTATGTGGATGGTGTCTTATAACATATCTATCAAGTACAAGTTCATTTCTTGGTCCTTAATCATCTTCTTCTGTAGGTTCATTGTCTTCTGGTCCATGATCTTCTATTTTAAAATTTTCCTAATACTCAGTCTGTGCTACTTGTTGCCCGGTGACATTAATCTGTTGCACGGTAATGCTAGGAATCTGTGTCATTATAATATCAGGTTCTTCCCAGTATTTACTATAATCTTTAGGTTCTCTCATGTTGTCCTTATCATTTAGCTCAACAAATTCATCAACTTTCACATTTGCACTCTCAATGTTTTTGTTAGTTGTCTTGTTCAAGCATTTGTAAGCTTTACTCTTAGTAGAATATCCAATAAATATTCCTTCATCACTTTTTGAATAAAATTTATGAAGAATGATGATGGGTCTTTAATGTAACAACCTAAAATCATGGACAAGGCATATTTAGTGGTGATGGATTCCTTTTCCAGGAGGGAAATGTAGTAGACAGAGGTATTGAGTGATTTTGGATATTGAATGAAAAAAGCTCTGAGTTCTGGTTTTTTCATAGAGTCAACTTGTTTTGAGTTTGTGAGTTGATAGATGGATTGAACTAAGAAATCTAGTGTTTTTTTAGTGTATTAGAGATAGTTTTAAGAATTTTTTATTCAATGGTGAATTTTTTTGAGTTCATTAGATCAGGTTTTCAAAGTGTTTTGAAAGTAGAGTAGTTACTGGTGTTGTTTTGGTAGTTCAAGGAAACATGGCTTCCCCGTAGCTCTCCACCATGAAAATCATCATAGATCTGAGGGATATGGAAGGGAAGCCATTGTAAACTGTACATATGGAGGGAAGAGCTTAGAAGAGTCAACTAGCTAATTTTAAGGTCATGCCCTAGGTGAGTCCAGTGTACCTAGTTAGGTGCATGATAGTGAAGTAATGACATGCAATTGTAGGGGAAGAATTGAAAGGAAGGAACCAAGCATGGTTTTGGAAGAATAGAGGTCCTACAAATAAATTTCGAGAGGACTAGGCATTGGCCAATCCATTAAGGTAGATTTTTGAGCAGAAATCAGAAGGTTTCTAAAAATAGCCCTATTAGCCCTAAATTCTAGGAATCCATTATCCGAGCACCTTATAATTCTCAAACCAGTACAAAAATCCTTTAGGTCTTGCAAAAGGGTATCAGGTTATCAACTTTGTTTTTGGGATTGTGTGGAAGTTTTGTGAGAGAAGTGGGAAGAACTCACTATTACTTGGGCTTAATTAACCAAGCAGGTTCACTGTCACTTGGGCTTCATTAACCGAGTAGACTCACTGTTACTCGGGCTTAATTAACTGAGCCGGTCTAAAAGAAAAAATCCCTCGGTTGTCTTAAGATTGTTTTTAGAAACTTTGATGTCCTATTCCAATGGGATTGTGTGGGATGAAACAAGTTGTCTTAGCAATAGTTTCACCCCCTATAGTACTTGTAAAGATGTTGTAAAGAGTTTTCACTTGGAATCATCCAAGAAAGAGTGAAGATTGGAAGTAAAACTTAATGTTAGTGATCCCTCAAGGTGAACCAAAAAGAGACTAACTCTTGGAGTTGAGTTAGGATAGTCTTACCATAAGAGAAAATACTAGCAAGGTCCTAGAAGTGAGCTTAGGATCTAGGGAAGGCTAGGAAAAGTAAAATTCCTAGATAGTATTTGTGCAAGCACACCTTGGAGCATCTATATCATAGTCTTGTGAAATATTTTTTATTTCAAGCTGGAAATATGCCTTCATGGAAGGTATTTTTATAGAGAATGAAATCAGATTTTGAAGAAGCCTGGAATCAAATTGGTTAAAGAGAATGATTGCAAGAAAGAGGAAGTTACAGGAGAAGATCAAATCATTTTCTTGGAGCAAAATATATTTTCTTGGAAATAGAGGTGTCGGTGGCTGAATTTGGCTTTCCTTTTCTCCTATATCTTTCTTCTTCTCTATTGTTACAAGGATAGTGAAATTAACACTGTTGGGCAGTTTCCTGATTTTTGGGTCTTGTCTTTTTGATTTCTTTGTCTTAGAATGTACTGAATCCAGAACAATTTAATGAAAAGCAATGGAATCCCTATCCATATTGGTGATGTCTTTGTGTGTCTTGTTTGAATTCTTGTGTATTAACTTTTAAGGCATTTTAATATAATGGTTCTAAGGTAGCTGTGAATTTGTGTTTGAGTTTCTTTCAAGGAGAGACTCAATGTTGAATACAAGTTCTGAGAGTTCAAGGATTGCACATGAATATGATGTTTGGGTATTGGAGTGAAAAGAGTGACTTGTAGGGCATTCCATTCGGTTTCTATGTGTTTGGATTTAGAGGGTTTTCTTTGGATGTATGTTTATTTGACTCTGTTGCCCAATAGATAAGGCACTAGTCTTTTTTGGTTATGCAGTCCTTAGCATCAATCAATCAAATATTGAATAATCTTTCATTTCCTGTTTAAGAACATGGATGTTTAGAATCTGTATTGAATAATACAAACATTGTTATTGATTCATTAAAGAATTGAATCCTTTAGGTTAGCCTGCCTAAGTTTTAAATTTGAAGAGGAGGATGAATATCCTTGTCACATTGGCCATTTTTTTGTAGTGTTATTTACTCTTGTCAAGATCATGGATTGGCTTTTGAAGCTCTGCAATCAGTTGTAGTAAAAGACATTAGTAAATCATTGTGAGATCCTTGAATCCACTGTCTAATTTATTGGAAGACAATAAGTCAAGAGGTACACCCACCTAAGTCCATGGATTTTGAAGTAGAAGGCAGATCAAATCCTCATTTTTTTAGTACTATTTGTTGCAGAATCTGTATAAGCATCAATGCTTGAGTCTATGACTCCCTAACATACATAGTTTGCATTTGAATAACTTGTGTTCTTTTGAATTTCATGGACAGACACTTTGGGAATGTTTAATATGTATATCAGAGAGATTATTTTCCAAAACCCAAGCCATTTCAATTCTGCTTGATAGGTTTTCATAGCCCCCAAAGTTGGTTGTCCAGAATGTCTTGTTTCTCTGTTTTGCCCAGAATTCTAATTGTCCTACTTTGAGGTCTTACAATTTGTACTCGGTTTAAGGAAATGAGAAGTTGATTGTTCCCGTGCATTGAAAATCTAGAAGTGTACTTCCTTGGATATTTCTAGACTTTGATCAATCTAGTCGATCACTTTTTCCAACCATTTCCAAATCCAGTTTCTGCATTATTACTGTGTTTGAGTTCAAAAGGTTTTGAAGTGTTGACTTTGCAGATTAGTGGTGGTTGACCGCTCAACCATCAGAGAAAGCTAGTTGGAGTTTCATAATCCCTATGTGAAAGTCAATTTATGTCTAAGGTTTTCAATCGTGAGGTGTGCAATTGGTGGGTTTGTGAAGGCAAATCCAAAAGCAATTTCTGTAAATCACCAGTGTTAGACATAATTGATTTTGCTGAGTAGTTACTTTCAGAGGGTGCTATCTTTGTATCAAAGTGTTGTTTTGAGATACTAGTTGTGGATTTATAATCCTTGTGTGTAATTTTACTCCTAGGATAAAGGGCATGATCTCAAAGAATTGTTTTGTATTATTTTGAGGTTGTTTCCAAATTCAATTTCTATTATTTTCAACAAGTGCTTTTGTAGTTTGTGAAAGTGGTCAACTTGGGAGATTAAAATATCTCACCTCAAGAAGCTTCATGAAAATATGTTTTTGCAGACTGATAGTAAACATGAAAATCTCCATGTCTTCTAGTTTTGATAGATCTGGGAGCTCTTCTAGTCAGTTTTTAAAGTCGGTTCTAGAGGCCATATGTTGTTAATGAGATCAATATGCAGAAAGATAAAGAGTTGTTTTTAATGGCCGCCAGTTCAATGCCTCATAGTCCAGTTGCACAATGGTTTATGTTTAGGTAATATGAAGTTGAAGGTTGATTTTTGGATGAAGATACTTAAGCTGAGATCTCAGCAACGCAACGTGATTTATCAAAGTCCAATGATCATTTTGTGTGGTTTTGAAACATATTGTTATTTTAAATCATTTTGTGATTTAAATTATAATACTTATAGTTGCTTCAAAGGAAATGTGGAAGCATATCTTAGAGATATTTAAGGCACATGAACTATTCAAAAACTATATGCAATGTTAAACATGGAAGTTGCCTGCGAAGGAAACAAGTCAAATGGGTAAGAAAAACACTCAAAATAAAGCATATAAGCCTACGCAAGTTTCATTATAAAGGTGACTACCTTTGGCAGGTGTAAACCATGGATTTGTCTGCGCAATAGCCAATGAAGTCTATGCAAAGATAGCAAACAAGAATGGTGATGTCTGAGCATTATAGTTGGAGGAGCCCATGCTTGAGTAACAGAAAGCATAAAAACATTTCATTGCCATTGCAAATGGCGGGTGTAAATTAGCAGTGTCTGCGCAATCTATCAAAGAGGAGGGTTGCGTAAGATGCATGGAAGCCAGTGCAGGGTAGTGTGAAAACCAAACATGCTGCATGGTAATTGGAAGACCAGAGTCACATGCAAGGTAGCGCATTGGCACATGCAAGGCAACACATTAAATTGAAAAAACCAGTGCATGCAATGTGTTTTAAAATAATCAAGCCAATGTAATTGGCAGGATGTTGTGCAAAAAAGTGTAGTGGAAGGTGTTGTGTTTGAATACTAAGAGACCCCACGCATGGTGAAAGAAGTCTTTCTTTAAAGAAATCAAATGCAGATTTAAATGCTAGTCCATGGGTAAAAGGAAGAAGGGAATGCACAGACGGAGAGTCCTATGTTTTAGAAAACTTAAGACAAACTGTGATTGGCAGGTGCAATGCCAAGCAAGTGTTGCGCTAAGGTATTTCATAAAGCAAGTAAACCTACACATAGAAAGGAAAGTTGAAAGGGCCTGCGCAATCAAAGGGAAATGTTTGCAAATTGTTAAAGAGGTGTTGCATAGAACATAAAGACTCTACACAACAATAATGAAGAGCTCATTCATTTGCATTTAAAACATGTCCAAGCCTGCGTAATGCAAATTAAGTAGGGATCCCACGTAGGAAAGGAGGTGAATACATACTGGAGGCTACGCTTAAACCAAAGAGAAAGATTGCGCAGAAGTATGAAGGGAATGTGGGAGCCAACTGCGTGGAATTTGAAAGGAGGAGAATTTGGAAGTCTTAAAGACTATAAACATAAGCAAAGTCTGCTCAAGACTAGCGCATGCAAATTTCAAAAGGATTTAAGCCAAAAGCATGTGAAAAATAGGAAGGAGGGAGGCTTCCAGGTTTGGAAAATGTGTAAGACTATTTATCCTACATTGCTCGTGGATGGGAGTCTGTGGTGTTTAAGTATGAAAACACACAGTAAGCTATGTGAGTAAAAGAGCAAGGGCTCGTGTTGAGCATGTGCGCTTGGGATGCATTGTGAATGTAGTGACTCCATAAACAACAGTGTTTTGGCACGCATATATGCAAAAGGATTTAAAAAAATGAAAATTTTAATCCCACATTGGTGGGTTGAAGAAGGTTTCTAATGTATAAAAAGGTAAAACACAAACATAGTGTAATGTGAAGATGAGCAAGAGGATCTCCATGCACATGCAGGAGGTACCTCGATTTGAGTTCCAAGCAGGTGACTTTGAAGGAAATGTATTTTTGGCTAGACCCGCGCGCAGAGGAGACTGGACACATAGCGGCAAGGCATGAAGTCATGAGAAGAAACTGCGGTTAGGTGAAACATTCAGAGATTATGTCCCAGTAGTCAACTAACCACCGTGCCAAATCTCTAGATGCTAATGGTTAAGTGCCAAACATTCAGAGATTCTTCCCAGCAGTCAACTAACTACCACACTGGATCTCTAGATGCTAATGGTTGAGTGCCAAACATTTAGAGATTCCACCCAGCAGTCAACTAACTGTCGTGCCAGCTCTCCAAATGCTAACAGTCATGACTAATTCATCACACCCTAGTCATCTGATTGAAATCAAGATTAAGAGCTCTTGTGCAATCTCAAAATAAACTCAGGGTTAAGAGAAAGTTTTAGATATTCAGAGACTAAGCAGTCATGTGATCTCCAGATGAACCCATGGTCAAAGAAAGGTTAAGCTTGAGTTTATTCAGAGATTAGGAGACTAAGGCTTATCTCCCAATCTCTAGATCTAACCAGGGTTAATGCCAACATTCAGAGACTTAAATACCTAGTATATCTCCCAATCTCCAGATAGACCATGGTTAGAGAAGATTTCTCAGGCTAGTTAAAAGGCAACGAACCAACACTTGACAAGTGGCAAAATCTGGTAAATTCTAGGAGTAAAAATACATAAAAGAGAGAAATTATAAGATAAAGGAATTTGTAGGATTTAAATGATAAAAGGATTTAAAAGAACTATAGTCTGCATAAATATTAAAGGGAAATTAAAAGACAAATTTGCATAGAAAAGTATATTATATGCAAAAATTGAAATAATGTGCAAGATTAAAGCATTGAAACTTCATAGTCCTGATATAGTCTTGTGAAATATTTTTTATTTCAAGCCAAAAATATACTTTCATGGAAGGTATTTTTACAGAGAATAAAATCATATTTTGAAGAAGCTTGGAATCAAATTGGTTAAAGAGAATGATTGCAAGCAAGAGACAGTTACAGGAGAAGATCAGATCATTTTCTTTGAGGAGAAGATATTTTCTTGGAAACAGACAAGTGTCTACGGCTGAATTTGGCTTTCCTTTTCTCCTATATCTTTCTTCTTCTCTATTGTTACAAGGAGGGTGAAATTAACACTAGTAGGCAATTTCCTGATTTCTGGGTCTTGTCTTTTTGAGTTCTTTGTCTTAGAATGTACTGAATCAGGAACAATTTAATGAAAATCAATGGAATCCCTGTCCATATTGGTGATGTCTTTGTGTGTCTTGTTTGAATTCTCATGTATTAACTTGTAAGGCATTTTAATATACTGGTTGTAAGGTGAATTCTTGTTTGAGTTTCTTTCAAGGAGAGAGTCAATCTTGAATAAAATTTCTGAGAGTTCAAGGATTGCACATAAATCTGATGTCTGGGTATTGGAGTGAAAATAGTGACTTTTAAGGCATTCATTCATTTCTATGTGTTTGGATTTAGAGGGTTTTATTTGGATGTATGTTTATTTGACTCTGTTTCCCAATAGATAAGGCATTGGTCTTTGCTTGTTATACAGTCCTCATCATCAATCAATAAAATATTGAATAATCTTTCATTTCTTGTTTAAGAACATGTATGTTTAGAATCTGTATTGAATATTACAGACATTAGCATTGATTCATTAAAGAGCTAAATCCTTAGGTTAGCCTGCCTAAGTTTTAAAGTCGAAGAGAAGAAGGATGAATATCCTTGTCACATTGGCCATTTTTTGCAGTGTTATTTATGTTAGAAACACTAAGGGGGGGGGTGAATCAGTGTTTGTCTATTTATTCTATTTCAGCAACTTTAAACATAAATCAATTATATATAAATTGAAGCTTAACACAAGAACGCATAACACATGATATGATTACGGGGAAACCTTGATCAGAGGAAAACCCCAGTGGGAATTAGTACCCACAAATATTGCACTAGTATAATGAACTTGTTAAAGTTCCTTTGCCTTGTTAGGAGCAGTCTTTACAATATGAGTAAAATGACCTGGTTAAGGGTCTAACCCTGTTAGGAGTCTTTTACAACTAACCCTATTAGGGGTGAGGACTCACTGTCCAAAAATCTCACTGTTCAATAGGATGAAGGCTACAACCTTCTGATAGTTGATATACACTATATCAAAAAGGTGAACTTCTGCATATGACACAATTGTCTGATCAGTTCTATTTATGCACTGATGCTCTTATACTCCTAAGAGATTTATCTCATTCTGGCATCTTATCATGTTCCTTTATATTTATGTTTAGCATATTTTGATGACTCTTCTTAATACAACTTTTCATGTTATATATATATGTCCATGCCTGAATAGACGCGACTATAAACAAGACCTTAGTTGACCTAAAAAAAAATTAACAATGCTTCCAAACAAATTGGCTTAAGCGTGCCTACAATAATTTTTAATACATGATTAAAAACTTATTACAATAGGTGCTTAGCCTTTACAAAACAAAAGATTACACGCTAATCAAAAAACTGAAGCCGACTTCATACTCTATTTTCTGGACTGCTAGTGTACTTGTTATTTCTATAAATTATCTATATTGACATTCTGTACCATGTGTGTATAGGGTAAGAATAATAACATATCATAGAGCTTATGTCTGAAGGTGCTTAGTCTGAATCGGTCGTACGCATGTGCGCTGGTGCTCTGATCATCTGTATATCTTTGTTTTGTCTTGTCTTTTATACTTAGTCAATTTCCACTTTAAAGTTTGCTGTCAAAACTTCATATGACTTTGTTTCCATAATGAAAACAAAAAATAAGTCATATACTCCCCGGGAGTCAACTTTCCAACAATATCCCCCTTTTTCATTAATGAAAACAGAGGAATGTGGCCAAGTTACTCAAAATTGACTAACACCAAAAACTATATATTATCTTCCTTTAACATATACTATATGATATTTCTTCGCATATATATACACTACTCCCCATACATACTTTACTCCCCCTTTGACATTAATGAAAAAGGTGTCAAAATTGTAAGTCTCTAGATACTTACTCCATGTACACATCTGGATAAGCTATCTACAGATTCTCGATCTCTTGCTGCCAGAATACTTTTGGTACATCAATTGTTTGTAGATGGGAACATAAGGCATATGTAATGTTTTCCATCTTTTTCAGATCCATGTTGGTTCCTTGATCATAGGTAATAATGGTTGCATCAATCTGTTTAATGTTGTCATCCAGAACTGCTAAGGAGGGCGCAAGTGCATTTCTCAGTTGAGTCTACCTGATCCTTATCTTACTGATCTCCATTTTAGCTTTTTCTATCTTGTCTATCTCACCTTGATAGATATTGTTGCAAATTTTTATGTCTTGGAATGATGTTTCAACTGATTGTCTTATGTTATCAACCAAGATATCTGCCTCTTCTATTTTTTTGATATGTTCAGAGGTGAGTTTGCCTTTGTCCATGCAATTTTCTATAACCTTTCTTCCTTTCGATGCCAACTCTTTCAACATTGTCTGACCAATCTTTAATGACTTTAAATCTAAGGAAAAATTCTTTATCAGGTCATTCAATCATTCCTTTTTATACTCATTTTCTGCAATTATAGTAGCTGAGTCTACTAGACTTGTAAAGTGTGCTTTAAAGTTTGTTAGGATGCTATCTACATCATCAACTGATTGAATTTTAGCCACTTTTCTTGTCTGTAGGCACTAGGTCATTCAGAATGTTCACTGACTCCAAAAAGAGAGGGTTTCTCATAACTTATTTCTCTGTGGCTTTTTCCATGGCTAGGACACTGATCTTGATCAAGTCTTCTTCTCCCCATGCATCTAGACTTGCTGAGTCATGAGTTAAACTTGACAACAATGAAGTTGATGGTTGAATGGATGGGGTGAATATAGTATTCTGACTAGTATCCATACATTCAATTTTTACTGGGATCTCCATGACTGGTGTCTCATTAGTTTGATTGTCTTCATCTTTATTCAAATCTTTTGAATCTTTAGAGGGAAATTCATCTTGCTGTAAAGATGTGTCATCATCGCATACCTCCTTTGTCTCTTCAGTGCTTACAAATGCTTTTTCAACTTTTTCCATGTCATTGTCAGAAGTGGTCATGGATATCTTGACATCATCAATTACAATAGTTTCTTCTGAATATTTGGCTGTATCAAAAGGTGATGTGATATTGGGATCGAAAACCTGTGGACCTGTCATATGCGTACCTTGATTTACTGGTTTTGTAACCTGTTTGGGAGGAACTGGAGTTGCCTTAGATGTAGGTGCCATTGATGGATACATATGTCTATCCAAAAATACCAACTCAAAAGATTTATGAGCCTCTTCACTAACCAAATCATACTCTTTATTCATGATATGAAGTGTTCTAGTTTTGGTTATGAGATGAGGTTTTACTAAGTCCAACAGTATAGCTTTCTCATCATGCGAGCAAACAAGGAGAAGACTATCTAATGTTTCTTCTCTTATCCTCATATCCTCTTCAATTGCTTTCCTTTTTAATATGTCTAGTATGTTTCAGTCTTTGTTTGGTATGACTGTCTTGAGTTCCAATACTAACTTCTTGAACTTAATCATATGAGATATAATCATTGAATGAATTTCTGATTTGTCTATCTCTTGATACTTATCATAGACATTCTTGATAGATTCTAGTCTGCCTTCATTAACAATTATATTCTTTAGGACTGTTAAACTGGGCTTGAATCCTACCTCAGGAGGGGCTTGTGTGTTCTTTACCTTGCTCCTTGTGTTCCTAGAGGATGGATGACTTATGGGAACTTGCTTCTTCCTTCTAGTTAACTTGCTAGGTACAGAAGATGGAGAAGATTCTAGATCAATGGTAGTTGATGGCGCAGATGTTCATTAGATTTCTTTCTCTTCTTCTTAAGCATATCATCAGACTTTTCCATTTTTACTTCTGAAAGATTTTTCTCAAGTTCTTTTGCAATTTTAGCTTCCCTATCTTTGTCTAGGTCTTCTTGTGTAACTCCATGAAATTTTAAGATATTTGAAGTAATTCTTGATGCCTTCCTCTTGTTGTTTGCACTGTACAAGATAAAATCAACTTGATTTGTCTTTTCTCTGTAAGTGCCCCATCTAGGTTCATTGGAATCCTTGGGCATAGATAGGAGAACTTGTGCATAACCTTCCAAGACATGTTCTTCAACTTCATATCTGAGGGGGTGAATCCATTTTGTTCTAGGCTCAACTTCCTCCATGCAAGTACAACCAGTTTCCACCATGAAACATATGGTGTCTTTGTATTTCTCAACTACCTTCTCAGGTATCCTAAACCTCTTTTTCATTTTAATCCTAAAATTTTTGATATCCATGTCCATAGAATCCTTCACACTGCTCTCTGAAGTAGCCTTTAGTGAAATTTGTGACATGGTAGGTTTGCTTATGTCTAGGTAAAGATTTGCAACTTTACCAACAATGTGGAAGTACAAATAGATGATCAAAGAGCCAAACCTGAATATCTTGCTCTTGTCATGCTTAATAGCTAGAATGTTGTTGTTAGAATTTAATCTTTCCTTGGTTGAAACTATGTAATTAAAGGATAAACCAAGGTATCCTTATTTGTATTTGTCTTCTAGTCCAAGTAGGAGGACATGTCACTATTTTGTAATTCCATTAATAAGGAAAATAGATATTCCTCCTTAAGAGGAATCTCACATTTGTCACACACAATATGAATGTGGCATTCATAGAAGATGGGAGTTACATGAAAACTCCTCCACTCATCTCTATTTAAGAGATGCCTCTCACACACTTGTTGTATAATCTTCTCTTCTTTCTCACTTCTCACATTCTCATCTTTCTCTCAATATTGTATTGAGCTTATTGCTCTCATTCTTTAGGCCTTGTGCCATATTTATTTTCCTCACAAGGGATTTTTCTTGTTTTTCCCCTTCCAAATCCTTGTGTTCTTGTCTTGGTTCTTGGAACATTTTGGTGAGCTTGTATTTGATCTCTTGAAGGGAAATCTCTCTCTTTCTCTTAGTGTTTGGTAAATCTCTTCTATTGCATACTCTCTTGGATTCCCTCCTTACCCTTTTTAGTTTTTTACTTTATAATTCTAA
The DNA here is from genome assembly GCA_018584345.1 of Thuja plicata. Classification (NCBI taxonomy): domain Eukaryota; kingdom Viridiplantae; phylum Streptophyta; class Pinopsida; order Cupressales; family Cupressaceae; genus Thuja; species Thuja plicata. The sequence goes on from MU223216.1 coordinate 703,920, forward strand.
CATGGTATGAGAGCTAGTTTAATCCTTGTTTTGAGTGTGCATGTAGGAATAGGTGAAAGATATCTCCATTGAGGAGAAGAAATCATATTTTGTTGTTGATCTAACTTTTGTTTGCAAGGATTTCTCTCTTTTTTTGCAAACTAAGTTCATTCATCTCTTTTTCAAGTTTTTTTTAAAGTACTAATCCTTCCCTCTGTCGGGCAACTGCAAGGGAAGATTTCAGATTTGCATGTTCTATTTTTATCTTTAAATCGATATTTAAATCTGATACTTATTACTCCCTTAGTTGGGCAACCGCAAGGGCTTTCCTTCTAATGTATTTTCATGCATTTTTCTAACTATCTCGTTTGTAGGGTTATAGTTCATTTTCAAATCTATATATTTCAAGTTTAAATCCATTATCTCTATCGCTCTACTAAGTGCTTCATGTGTAGGTTTATTTATACTAGTTTTCAGCATTTGGTTTACTGATTTCCTTTCATTCTCAGCATCTTTGATATTTCATCTTGACACTAGATCTCTAATATTAGATCTCTAGATATATTATCTCTTTCATTGATCTAAATCTTTATTTTTATCTCTATTATTATATATTTTCTTGTTTGTAATCTATTTAAACAATTCTGTGACTGTCATTTTGAAGACAGTTTTATAGACCCGTACTCAGTAGATCATAACTTTTTTTTCGGATGTTATTTTTCCAATCACTCTGGTGAGAGCCTGTGTAATTAGGTTTTACAACACATTTTAAATTCAACCCAATCCAACGGTTCATTTGGGAGATATGACCCTCGCACTAGGACTGTATTTCTGAAACAGTCAAATCTTTGCATTTTAATAATTCACTTGCAGTTTAAGCATTTCATTGCAAGTTATCATTACATCTATTTTTATAGCATATTTCTTAGTAATCGTTAAATATTCTCTGATATTATTTCTCTGATATTCTCTGATTTTCTCTCTAATTATTTTTTTGTAGGTTGCAGCTAGTTTCTTCTATTAGTATTTTGTAGTTTTTTTTGTAAATTTTCTTTGAGATTCATGATATCTCTGTGATTTATCTAATTTTAGTGTAGTTTGCATATTATTTGACTCATAAATCTCTTTTTTAAATTTGGTCAAATCTGTAATTACTCTCCATTAGTTTAATTCATTTTATCTATTTCTTAGTTTAAAACTTAATTCAATTATTCAAGTTTAACTTCTCATTAATTTTATCATA
>MU223216.1:707392-717395 GCA_018584345.1 Thuja plicata
ACATCAAGACTTGGATCAAGACAATCAAATCTCTTCCCTATATTGAAGACCAAGTTGCAGATTTTGTAAAGAGACATTTCACTCTCATTGTAAAAATTTGGGTTTAATTCCCTTGATGTAAATCCCCGAAGTAAAGATTAAAGGGGGGTGTTAGAATTTAATCTTTCCTTGGTTGAAACTATGTAATTAAAGGATAAACCAAGGTATCCTTATTTGTATTTGTCCTCTAGTCCAAGTAGGAGGACATGTCACTGTTTTGTAATTCCTTTAATAAGGAAAATAGATATTCCTCCTTAAGAGGAATCTCACATTTTTCACACACAATATGAATGTGGCATTCATAGAAGATGGGAGTTACATGCAAACTCCTCCACTCATCTCTATTTAAGAGATGCCTCTCACACACTTGTTGTATAACCTTCTCTTCTTTCTCACTTCTCACATTCTCATCTTGCTCTCAATATTGTATTGAGCTTATTGCTCTCATTCTTTAGGCCTTGTGCTATATTCATATTCTTCGCAAGGGTTTTTTCTTGTTTTTCCCCTTCCAAATCCTTGTGTTCTTGTCTTGGTTCTTGGAGCATTTTGGTGAGCTTGTATTTGATCTCTTGAAGGGAAATCTCTCTCTTTCTCTTAGTGTTTGGTAAATCTGTTCCATTGCATACTCTCTTGGATTCCTTCTTTACCCTTTTCAGTTTTTTACTTTATAATTCTAACAGTTGTCAATCAATTAAGCACACAATGTCTCACACAGATTATACTGAGTATTTTCCTTCACTATTTTTACTGCTTCCAGGACAATAGCTGCAGATACACTATTTAATCTACTTGTGTGCTGAAATTTGTAACCTAGTATCATGGTGACCAGTTTTATGTCATCTTCCTTAATGGGATCAACTGTCATACCACACCTATCACTTATCGATAAACAAGCTTGTTCAACCTACTTTTTCACATCTTTACCAGTTGGAAGAACTGGTCCCGTCTTAGGAAGTCTAGTCATGTCATGAATTAGGTATGTAGTAATATGGATGAGAACTTCACCAATCCAATAGAGGTCATCATGTATTCTTCTCAACAGGATTTTCACCCATTCTGGCTCGTAAAACTCGTGCGTATTAGAGTAATCAAAGATAGGTTTATCAGTGAGATGCGCATATTCATGCTTGAATGAATAGTCTGGTTTCATTATTGAGGCCATGAGAGTAGCAATACTATTATCTCCAACCATTTCCTTTTTACAGTATATGTACACATGAATTTATTCTACATGCACGACTCCTAGTGGAGTCTTAGAAAATTCTCCTTCTACATCATCTAGTATAGACTTGAAGGGATTCTTCTTAAACACAATTTTTTTCCTTTCAGCAATGTCGAATATAACTGGAGTGGCCATACTTACTTGTTACTTGGATAAATAGGGTTTCACGGCAATTCAAAATGATGCAACTGCTAGGGTTCCATTTCAACTTGTAATCTGTTCACCAACTGATCAAATCAATACCTTTGAATTTTTGATGCTCAGTGCTCCTATGCTCTACAAATTTTATGATCTCAAATGTAAACAATGAGAATAATCAATCAATCCACCGATTTATATAAATTTTTTCTCCATTTAATGTCATACATGCTTTCACTAAGACTTTCAAACTTTATTCAAAATGTAGTATAGACAATGAATGAATGCATACTACATTCTCTTTTTATCACTAACATGAATTCAAAGGCGCATACTTGGAGGTGAGTATACCAGCCACGCAGGGGTTCAGAGCTAGAATAGCTCCCCCTAAGACCATGAGGGTCAACTATCTAGAAGTAGAAGGTGCATCTGCTAAGGATGCATCTAATACCTTGTTCTCTTCATTATCCTTCTTTACTTCAACCCATATTTTATCTGAATCATCTTTAGCTTGTACAAACTTAACTTCTCCTGATTCTTCAAATAGAGACATTTTAGGATTTTCTTGTCTTTGTGTTCTTGACTTGCAAAACTTTGAGATGTGTCCAACTTTTCCACATGAGTGAAAAATAATAGGAGATCTAATGTTATTCTTCATCATGATGCATTGTTTAGCTATGTGTCCATTGTAATTACATATCTGAAATGTAATGTTCTGCAAGTTTCTTTGAGGTTGATTTCTCTAATTATATTGAGTCGAATTCCTTTGGTTCAGTTGTGATTGATTTCTTTGATTTGTCCTGCAATGAATAGCCTTGTGACCAAACTTGTTACAGGAGTAACAATAACCATTAAAAGGTCTTACTTCTTTACAATCTCTTGCCAAGTGTCCATGCTTGTTACAAGCATAACAAGTTTTGTTAACTTGCTTGAGTTCATCTTTAGGTGGTTCAGTTTTAGTCTCTGCAATATTCTCCTCTTTCTTTGCTTCTGTGTCCATGCTTCTTGTGCTTTCTTTGTTTCTTGCATTGAATTGATTTCAGTTTGGGCTAGACTATATCCCATACCCGTGGTATCACCTTTTAACTTTTGTGCATACAGTTGTGATTGAATCAGATCAGAACTTGTGTGCAGTTTATCAATCTTATCTTTTGCTCCTGATAATTTAGATTCTATCCTTTTTTTGATATCTTCCAACTCTAATATTTTCATATTAGCTTGCATGAGTTCTTCATCTAACTGTTTACTATCTTTGGTCTTCTCTTTAATGACTGTTAAACTATCTATAAGTTGTTCATTCAGATCTTCAATTTTCTCTTTTAAGGACATTTTCTCTTCATTCAACTTCTTGACCATTTTTCCCAAATCATTGGTGGAGAAATCTTTCAGATCTTTCCTTAATTTCTTGATAAGCATTTGACAACCATCAACCTTTAGTTTTAGTTCATCATTTTCTTTTTCAGATCTGTCTAGATCTTCAAGGGCTGCTTCAAGATTCTTTTTTAGATGTTTTGCTTCTGTTGAATCGATGATCTCCTCAAGTGGTTAAACTTTCTTTCAGAGGACCAGAGCTCTGATACCAATTGTTAGAAACACTGAGAGGGGGGGGGGGTGAATCAGTGTTTGTCTATTTATTCTATTTCAAAAAATTTAAACATAAATCAATTATATATCAATTGAAGCTTAACACAAGAACAGATAACACATGATATGATTACAGGGAAACCTTGATAAGAGGAAATCCCCGGTGGGAATTAGTACCCACAAATATTTCACTAGTATAATGAACCTGTTAAAGTTCCTTTGCCCTGTTAGGAGCAGTCTTTACAATGTGAGTACAATGACCTGGTTAAGGGTCTAACCCTATTAGGAGTCTTTTACAACTAACCCTGTTAGGGGTGAGGACTTACTGTCCAAAAAGCTCACTGCTCAGTAGGATGAAGGCTACAACCTTCTAATAGTTGATATACACTATATCAAAAAGGTGAACTGCTGCATATGACACAATTGTCTAATCAGTTTCATTTATGTGTTGATGCTCTTATACTCCTAAGAGCTTTATCTCATTCTAACATCTTATCTTGTTCCTTTATATTTATTTTCTGCATATTTTGATGACTCTTCTTAATACAACTTTGCATGTTATATATATATGTCCATGCCTGAATAGACACGACTATAAACAAGACCTTAGTTAGCCTAAAAACAACATTCACAACACTTCCAAAAAAATTGGGTTAAGTGTGTCTACAATAATGTTTAATACATGATTACAAAATTATTACAATAGGCTCTTAGCCTTTACAAAACAAAAGATTACACGCTAATAAAAAAACTAAAGTTGGCTTCATACTCTATTTTCTAGACTGCTAGTGTACTTATTCTTTCTGTAACTTATCCATACTAACATTCCATACCATATGTGTATAGGGTAAGAATAAAAATATATCATAGAGCTTATGTCTAAAGGCACTTAGTCTGAATTGGTCGTACGCACGTGCATTGGTGCTCTGATCATCTGTATATCTCTATTCTGTCTTGTCTTTTATACTTAGTCAACTTCCACTTCAAAGTTTGCTGTCAAAACTTCATATGACTTTGTTGCCATAATGACAACAAAAAATAAGTCATATACTCCCTAGGAGTCAACTTGCCAACAATTTACTCTTGTCAAGATCATGGATTGGCTTTTTAAGCTCTGTAATCAGTTGCAGTAAAAGATATTAGTAAATCATTGTGAGATCCTTGAATCTACTGTCTGATTTATTGGAAGACAATAAGTCAAGAGGTACACTCACCTAAGTCTTTGGAGCTCAAAGTAGAAGGAGGATCAAATCCTCATTAATTAGTTCTTTTACTTGCAAGAATCATGAGTTGGGAGTCATAGAGTCAAGCATTGATGCTTATAAAGATTTTGCAAGAAAAAGTACTAACAAAATGGAAACTTTGCTAGGGAGAAATGGATATTAGCAATAGTGTTCTAAAGTTCATAAGAATTAACTTTCTGTTGCTTCATTTCTAGACCAATTTGTGAAATTTAATCCAATACATGTTGTGGGTGGCGAATCTGTTAAACTTGGAAAATTTTGGTTGTTTTGTGCCAGTGTAAAATTGTAATTATCAGTTTTTATTTGTAGTTTAAGATCAACAAGCTTAAGATGTATGTTTCCTTGCTTGGATGAATCAATATCAAAATCTGATTATAAGAAAGAGAGTCAAGAAGAAGAATCTAAAATTTGTTTCAGATCTTTGAGAGAGAACAAACTGGAAAGTGTTTATATTTGCAGCAAATTGAAAGAAGATTGTGTGACTTTTCTAGTTGGAATGAACCCAAAATTAAATGTGATTTGAAAATAGCTCTTGTTTTTTGAAAATTTTCCTCTACAAGGAGGTGGTGACTCTACGATAAAATAATGTGATGTAGCTACATAAAAGTGCTCTAAATTTTCCCTATATCCAGTAAAGAAGAAGAAAGAGAAGCAGTTGCAGTTCTTGTCCAGGTAATCCTCTATTTTTATGAGAAAGAAAATCCCCTTATAAAGTGAAGAAGTCACTAAGAAAAAGGGAAAATTGATCTGAAAGTTTCTATACTTCTTGTTTTTAAGAGTTCATTTACCAAATCATAAGTATGTTGTGGTTATGTAAGGAAAATGATTGCATAAAGTTGGATAATTTTTTTATGATAGAATAAGTTGTTAAATGAATGGTCCAATGGAAGGTCTGATTTCAATGGATCAATATAATTTTTCTATATCTAAGATTTATCAGTCAGAGCTTGATAAATTTAATAGAGATATTGCATTCAGAGAGAAAATCATCCAAGAGAAATCCCTATTGATGTTGAGAGTAAGGGTAGGAGAAAGGAAAAAAGAATCAGCATATTTATTTTATCGAAGATTTTGTAATGAAGTTGATAAGCTTATAGCGGCCATTGAGTTTCAAGAATTAGCATGGATAGATTTGTTTCTAGAGCTTTGTGTGCATGAATCAGTAAATTGGTCTACATCTCTTAGAGAGGAATAAATTAAACATACCATAAAATGAATAGATTCAATTGAGAAATCGGAATTTGAAAATATTGAGGATGTTGAATATCAATCTAGTTATGTAGATGATGTTGAGTCTACTTATGTTAGTGATGTTGATTATAATGTTGATAATGAATTCTATGAACAAAAAGATGATGAAGATGAATCTGTAGTTGGAAATGTTTCCCTTGAGTCTATAGATTTTTCTTTTTCTCAGCATAATGATGCAGATGTCTTGTTTCAGTTTAAATAAATTTTGTGTGAACAACAAGATGATTATTACAATGCACATGTAAGTTGTTGTAGTGAATTTTTTGCAGAAGATGATATGATCCAAGAGGTCTCACTCCTGGTTTCCAATAGGGGAGATATTTGTAGCATCGAGAAAGAGAGAAAAGAAGGTGAACATGAAGTCCAATGCCCACTAAGCAGTGAGAAAATATCAGAAGTCCTAGTTGCTGATTTTTAGAGGTATGTCTCTAAATGTGACTCTAGAATTTCATGCCCTATAGATATAAGTTTTGATAATGATGACATTGATGAGGGTGTGAAATATGACACATATGGTGTTGATTCTTTTCCTATATTTGAGTTGGATACTTTTCAAGATGATAATGCATATGGATATGATAAATTTGATAATGTTAAGTATGATGACTATGAAGATTCATATGTTGGTATACATTCAAATTTTGACAAGTTTAGTGTCATGGATTCGTGTATAGACTATGGTGTTGAAGAGAGTGATAAATCGGAAAGTGTTTTCTCAAATTTGCAAATAAAAGGTGATCCATTGATTAAAAATAATTTTTTAGAAGATGCTAATAGAACTATTGATCAGCAAGCTATCTCTGATTTTATGCAGTCAAATTTGTTTTTTGAGATGTTATATTTTAGTTTGCAAAGTGTTGTTACAAAAGAAGCTTGTTCTTTGGTGCAAACTAATGTTCAGTATATAGATGATTCCAGCCATGAAAGTGAGCTGGAATGTTTCTTTTTACAAGTCAGTCATAGTAAAGGATTTAATATTTTTGTGTCACACAATGATCAACATTCACAGCGGTTTGATGACTTGGTTTTTCCAATTGACGTTGAGTTTTCTAATTGCTTTTTGTTTGATATGTTGAAGATTCATGGCAACATTTTTTATCATGATGATGCAAGTAATAGTTTCAGTTTGCCTTTGACCTATGGGGATGAAAATCAGATGTATGACAGAGGTAAGAGATGATTCCAGTTTCAGGGATTTGGGCCTTTTGTAAATAATTTCCATGTATGTATAGTCGCTTTCCTTTCATTCATGTGGTGTGTTTTCTTTCAATAAGGATTCCTTGTTTTTTAAGAGAAGAGAGAGAAGAAAAAAGATCTGATTTGTTTTTTGGAGTGGTCTGCTTCTACCAATGTTTTTCAACTCTCTACATGCCCACATGGGGCACATGTCCCCAATCAGAGCCATTGTTGGGACTCAAAAATGCAACAAGGGTTTTTGAGTACCTTGTTAAAATTTTGTAATTTGACCCCCTACAATTGCTTTTGGTGCCTATTTGCCTAGATGAAGTTTTGAGGTCTATCATGCATGTCTGGCATTCATTACCCTTTTTTGACATATGAAGACATCCCAGGTTGTTAGATTCAAGTTTTGAGTTATTTTGTGATGTCTTGTTTTGAGCACTTGTCTAATTCTGCATTTGCCGCCTAAGTGTCATTTTGTTGTAACATGCATAATTTGCATTTGAATAACTTGTTTTCTTTTGAGTTTCATGGACTGCCACTTTGGTAATGTTTAATATGTATATCAGAGATCTTATGTTCCAAACCCAAGCCATTCGATTCTGCTTGATAGGTTTTTGGATCCCCCAAAGTTGGTTGTCTAGAATTGTCTTGTTTGTTTGTTTTGCCCAGAATTCTAATTGTCCTACTTTGAGGTCTTGCAATTTTTACCCAGTTTAAGGACATGAGAATCTGATTGTTCCCCTACATTGAAAACCTAGAAGTGTACTTCCTTGGATACTTCTATACTTTGATCAATCCAGTTGATCACTTTGCCCGACCCTTCCAAATCTAGTTTCTACATTATTACTGTGTTTGATTTCAAAAGGTTTTGAAGTGTTGACTTTGCATATTAGTGCCAGTTGATCACTTGACCATCAGAGAAAGCTAGTTGGAGTTTCATAATCCCTATGTGAAAGTTAATTTATGTCTAAGTTTTTCAATCATGAGGTGTGCATTTGGTGGGTTTGTGAAGACAAATCCAAAAAAGGTTTCTCCAAATTTCCAGTGTTAGACATAATTAATTTTGCAGAGTGGTTACTTTCAGAGGGTGATATATTTTTATCAAAGTGTTGTTTTGAGATACTAGTTGTGAATTTATAATCCTTGCATGTAATTTTACTTCCAGGATAATGGGCATGATTGCAAAGCATTGTTTTGTATTTTTTTGAGGTTGTTTCCAAATTTAATTTCTATTATTTTCAACAAGTGCTTTTGAAGTTTGTGAAAGTGGTCAACTTGGGAGATTAAAATATCTTGCCTCAGGCAGCGTCGAGAAGATATGTTTTTTCATACTAATAGTAAACATGAAATTCTCCATGTCTTCTAGATTTGATAGCTCTAGGAGCTCTTCTAGTCTATTTTTAAAGCCAGTTCCAGAGGCTAGATGTTGTTAATGAGATCAATTTGCAGAAAGATAAAGAGTTGTTTTTTAATGGCCGCCAGTTCAATGCTTCATCATCCAGTTGTAAAATGGTTTATGTTTAGGTAATCTAAAGGTGAAGGTTGGTTTTTGGATGAAGATTCTTAAGCCAAGATCTTAGCGAGGTAGCATGATTTATCAAAGTCCAATGATCATTTTGTGTGGTTTTGGAACATGTTATTATTTTAACTTGTTTTGTGATTTAAATAATAATACTTATAGTTGCTTCAAAGGACATGTGGAAGCATATCTCAAACACATTTAAGGCACGTGAACTATTCAAAAACTATATGCAACATTAAACATGGAAGTTGCCTGCGAAGGAAACAAGTCAAATGGGTAAGAAAAACACTCAAAATAAAGCATATAAGCCTGTGAAAGTTTCATTATAAAGGACATTACCTTTGGCAGGAGTAAATCAAGGATTTTTTTGCACAATAGCCAATGAAGTCTATGCAAATCCAACAAACAAGAATGGTGATGTATGAGCAATATTGTTGGAGGAGCCCACGCTTGAGTAATAGAATAGTCCCAAAGGATAATTGAGAGCGGGGGGGTGAATCAATTATCAACTAATTTAATTATTTCCTTTTGTTAACTCCAAAATATAATAAAGTAAATTCAAATTCAGATAACACAATAGACAACAACACAATTTGGTTACGGGGAAACTAAATGGTAAAAACCCTGGTGGGAATTAACACCCACAATGAACGATACTTGTTTATAATCCCTGTTAGAATATCTTGCAACCCTGTTAGGAGTTGGTCTTTACAATGCAATAAGTATAGTGACTTGGTTAAGGGTCTGACCCTGTTAGGATTCTTTTACAAATAACCATGTTAAGGATGAGGACTCACTTTCCAAAATCTCACTGCTTCAATGGTGAAGGCTACAACCTTCTGTAGAACAGGTATGCACTATATCTGATGATGAACTATAGAATAGACCTGTTGTCTTGATCAGTTCCAATGTATTGTAATCTTTCACTTCTTCACATAGATCCTTGATGAATGAAACACAACTGATATTCTTCTCTATACATTTTCTGTCTCTTATCTTCTCATTCACACTTAGCATTCCACAAATGAACTACTATAAGTATCTTCCTCAAAATATGAGATCATGGGACATGTTAGGAAACTCTTCATAACATCCTTTTTGGCTTAACTAACCATACAATCATAATTACAATCATGCAATATAAACTGAATAGACGCGATGCTTCACAAAGTTGGCCTCGCCAAATTAACTCTAACATTGCAATCTTGTTGAAACACATTTGGTGCCTTTAGATAACTATCTTCAACAAATAACTAAAATTGAATATACACACGCATATCCCGAAGATAGGCACAACTCAAGAACCAATGCAATATGTTAGCTCTGTACAGACAAACTCCAGAAACTGTAACTGCCATTAACAAAATTACACAACACAACTGAAACTTCATATCTGAGTCTGCATGTATGAACAAAACATAAACAACATGTCTACAACATTAATATAACCGCACAAAGCTTGATAACATTATTCTAATAAGTACATAAAGAACACTATTGTATATTGTATGTTGTCATCAATGACAAACATACAATCAACTAGCTGTCAGAAGTAAATCTCCAACAATCCCCCCCTTTGACATTGATGACAACATATGATATTAAAAAAATCTTCAGCACATGGTGTCTTCTTTATTTTTACAATCTTCTCATATCCTCATTAAAGATTCCTCTACACTGTTGCAACTCCTCTGTCTATGTTTATACTCCCCTAGAGTATATGCTCCCCCTTACTATATACTCCCCCTTTGACATCAATGGCAAAGGGCACCATAAACAATTAGGCACAGGTACTACTCCAGAAGTAGAGTAGTCAACCAT
>MU223216.1:724426-746043 GCA_018584345.1 Thuja plicata
ACCGTGGAGCTGGAGTCTACCGATCAGGAAGTGAGTTGTCTGGCCGGTTAGAAGACTTGTTCGAGAGAGAAGAGGGCATAGCAAGGTTGAGATGGAAGTTGGTTTTGTTGATCAGTGTGTGGAGTCTAATACGGAACCTGTTCCATAATGGATTTGTTTCATCTTTCTACTATACCTTTTTTGGTGTACCTGGGGAAGATACTTGTCTCTTGATTCCTCTTTCATTGCAAAATTCATTGAACTCATTAGAAATGAATTCTCCTCCTTTGTCAGATCTTAGGCATTTAAGTTTCTTTCATGTTTCTTTCTCAACTCTAGCAAGGTACCATTTGAACTTCTAAAAATCTTTTGATTTTTCTTTGAGAAACATAACAGTCATCATTCTGGAATGGTCATCAACAAATAGAACGAAATACTTCTCGCCTATGTAACTTGTTGTTCCAATTGGTCCACACAAATTAGTATGCACTAATTCCAAGACTGTTAGGATTGGATAATACTGAGAGGGGGGTGAATCATTATTATATTACTTTATTAAATTCTTCAACCATTTAAATATAAACCATAATCTTGTAGTAAAGAAAATAACATAAGAAAATGACACAATACTCATAACACCATATTTTGTTTTCGAGGAAACCCTGGCCAAGGGAAAACCCCAGTGGGGATGGTACCCACAAGCATGCACTAAAGTATAATGTCCCTATAAGGAGACCTAGCCCTATTACAAGCTGAATATTACATAGTAAATTTCCTTGTTAGAGGAATAAAAACCCTGTTAAAGGTTCACAACACCCTGTTAGGGGCCAACTGAGCTTACAACTCTTACAATATAATTTAGGTTACAAAGTGTTCTCAGTCATGAACAAAAACAAGCATCACTGGTGCTTAGATAGTTCCTTTATAGTTCTTCAATGATCTCTGCCATTCTCAGCTCTGCTATTCGCTCAACAAATCATCCAACTTTTCAACAAAATCTCTTACTACTTCTCCCAATCTTTATAAAAAATATCTTACATATATATCTCACAACTTTACAAAGTCGGCTCTCAATATGAATATTACAAATATTACTAAGTCAGCCTTCAATACAAAATACATTTAATATAGTAAACACTAAATTCATAGTCGACGATCTTGCATAGTCAATGTGGAGGTTATAAACAACCAAATTTAAACTTTGATTGTCTGGAGTCCAATCCATACTCCCTCAATCTTCGCTACTGTCAAACTACTTTGTTTCGTTGTTCTGTTGTAGTCTGTCTATCTTCAATTCTATCTAACTCACTGTAGACTCAACCAAAACAAAATTTATCTTAGGTTGAGGTCATACATACCCCATATTTTCTTCCTCTAATATTTCTTTCCCTAAATCATCCATATCAATCTTTGACACCCAAAACACTTATGTATCTATGCTTCTACACTTATTCGATTTATGAATCACCAAAACTTATCTTTTCTAGAATTGTTCTGAAACCCATATGTGCTTCTATAAATGACAACCAAAAATTAAATCACATTTACACAAAATTGATTACTTGCCAACAATCTCTCCCTTTGGCATTGATGGCAACACTTGTCAAAAAAATGAATAAGTGTTCCAACTAATATGTCTCCTCTATAATCTTTCTTTTTCTTTTCTCTTTTCTTTTCTTCTCTATATAATATCTATATTTTTTTTCTTCTCTTCTCCCCCTTTGAAAACAATGACAAAGGTGCACATACAACAAAAATTTTAATTCTTTCTCACCAATTTCAAAATATCCTGAAAGGAATCTTCCAAGATCTTCACTTCTACAGTCCATGTCTTGAAAAAAATTTGGCTAATGTGAATTAAGCCATTTAATGCGAATGATGTGGTCTCAGCTTCTTTCAACTCTGTGGGAAAATATTTATCTAGTGAATCTGTCACTTTATCAAAGTCTGAGAGATGAACCTCAATTATTGATAACTTAGGAGCGATAAAACATTTCAGCAAATTGAATCTTGTCAATACTCCCCCTTTCTCATTATCCAGTACACTAAGTTTAGCCAAAATCCTTGTGACTTATTTTTCTAGCTCTGTTGTGGATTGTGAATATGTTTCACAACCATCCATCATACTATTTAGAGTTTCCCTCTCTTTGGCAATAATGTCTTCTACATTCTGAATATGCCTTATTGGATTCATGCAATAACTGAACAATTTTCTTTCATGTCCAATGCAGCTTCTTGCATTTATCAAGAAAGTCTTCACAATGTCTAAATCCCATGTTATATATTTGCAGACTACTGTTAGCTTCTTCTCTGAGTATGTCTTCTCTTCCTTTTCTTCTGCTATCTTCAGTAGGTTCTCATAGTGCCTATCGAATTCATCAAGTGTGATTCTCAGATTCTCAATGTCATCTTTATTCTGGAAAACAATAGGTGTTGGAATAAATTTGTTTACAGTATCAATTTCTCTTATGATTACTTTTGCCTTCTTGTCTCCTTTCTGTTCTGATCTCTCCTTTTCTTTGTTTAAAGTAGTAAATGCCAATTTTACTAGCTCTACTTCATCCATGCTGTCAACATTTACATCACTGCTTGCCAACATTGAAATGGATGATGTGTTTACCTCTTTCTTTTCATCCTCTTTTTGATCTGACTTCTTTTCTTCTTCCTTCTTCTCTTCTTCCTTCTTCTATTCCTCTTCTATTTTTTGTTCCTCTTCCTTCTTTTGTTCTGCCTCATCTACCACAGAAGTATCCATATTCCCTGAAAAAGGTCCTTCTCATCTTGAGAGGTGTCAAGAGTTACTGCTACACCAGAAACATAGAAATCTGGTGATGGATCTTCTTCGCTTTTCTCAGTTGATGTCTCTGTTGCCTTAGATCTCTCACCCATCCCCAATTTTGTGGGTGATGTGGTCTTAGGAGGTGAGGGGTTGCTAGAAGTAGTACTCATTAGTATCTTTTCTAGTGCCTTCTAAATTTCCTCGGTGACTTCATCATATTTCCTCACCATGATTTTCAATAATCTTACCTTGGTCCTTAGTAGAGGTTTTAGTTCCTTGTATATTATGTCCCTTTCTTGGACTGATATCACAGGCAACATGTTATCTATTTCTTGGTTTCTGATTGTATCATCTTCAATTTGTGGAACATGTTTTCTTATTTCCAATCTCCCATAAAGGTCTATGGGTATGCTTCCTTCAATCTCTAACAGTGTCTTCTTGAAAGTAAGTAGGTGCTCTATCTATCACAATGTCCTCAATTTTAAGTTTGTCTTCTTCTTCATACCTGTTATAATATTTATCAATTATAACCAACTTGCCTTGCTCTAATGCTCTCTTCTCTAGCATCTTCAAGTTAGGTTTCCAAATGTATTTTTCTATTTTCTTCTCTTCTCTTATTGTGCTCTGCTCTTTAGGTTATGTGTGCATGCTTGATCTTGTTACTCTAGAAGTGACATTTTTAGTTTGTGTTGTTTGCTGTTGAGGAGGAGGTGGATTGTATACCATGATTACCTCAGGAGTGGGAGGGGCTATAGTACTTCCACTTACAGATCCAAGTGACCTTTCTGTCATCTTCCTTTTTACTTCTTCAAGTTCCTCTTTTGTCAATCCCGCTTTAACTCCGCAATCATGTACGAGATTTTCTATCTTTCTCTTCCTCAGACCTCTAGTATGTTCTTCTCTCACTTTTTCTGAATTTTCTTCATAAGTTCTCCATATTTCCTCTGTTGTGTCAATCTATGATGCAAGGGCATTTTCTACTTGCATGGTAAGCACTTCAGAACTCACTTCATAACCCATGAGATAACACCGTTTCTTCCTGGGTATGACTACTTCAAAACATACACAATCAGTTTCAACCATGAAACAAATTGTATCTTTGTATTTCTCAATGATGTCTTCATGTATTTTGTACCTTGTCTTCATTTTTCTCTGTAGTATTTTGATCATACCAAATAATTCACCATCAACCCAAGTATCATTCTATCTTTTGTAGCTCTGTGAAATCAATATGCCAGTGGGTACTCCAGACTTCCAACCACTAGGATGTAAACTAGGAAACTTGTGCTCAATATGAATGAACATATGCATCAACAATGAACCAAATCTGAAGGTTTTTGATTTTTCCTTCTTCACAAGTTTTACATTCTCAAGGAATTGTTGTGCCAGAACTTCGCATAGATTATACTATACATTTTATTTCACCATTCTCCATGCCATCATGATAACTCCAGCAGATATTGAATTAGGTTTGCTAATGTAGTAGAACTTGTACCCAAGTATCATCGCAATCAATCTTACATCTTGCTGAAAGATGTCATTTACTGTCATTGTTTTCTATCCCATTTAGAATGAGTTAGGGTTTCAACTTATTTTTTCACATGTTTCTCCACAATAGGAATGACTCCGGTGTTATCCAATCCAGTGATTTCATGAATTAGGTCACCATAAATCTTCACAGGTTGATCACCAATCCAGATAAATTGATCATGAACCCTACTTAATAGTATTTTAAACCATTCATCTTCATCAAATTCTCATAAATCCAGAATTTTCATTATGCTCATTTAATTGATATGTTTGTATTCTACTCTCATGACTCCATTGTTATTCATAAACTCCATCTCAGTTGATCTATCATTGATTCCCAATATGTCATACTTACAATGTATGTAAGCCCTAATATCTTCTATGTGTAACACGCCATATGGGGTTTGGTAAAATGCTCCCTTTGGATCCTCTTCGCATGATTTGAATGGATGTTTCTTAAACTTATACCTAGTTCTATATATAACATCCAAAATAATAGGTGCATTCATGGCTAGATGATGTAAAATACCTTTCTTTCACTGAATTCTGAGTTTATCCTTCAATCGATCATGCATGGCCAATGTAGAATAATATGAACTTATCTTCTCTTTGATTTCCTTAGCTCTCTCTTTGTCAAATGGTAAAGATATAAGTCATAAAGTGGTGCTTTATACAGGTTAAGTTATGAATTTCACTTTTACTTAAAACTGTCCAGTCGGCTGTTAGATCTCGCGAACAAGATATGTGTGTCAGATGATGTTGCACTCTTAGATGTGTACTTTATGATGTCATCCAAGCTTATACCCAAGCTCACATGAGCTCAATCCATAAATTTTGGGGCAGGATATATTCTGTTGTCTGTATCCAATGCTCCCCCTAAGGCCATGATCGACCAATTAGGTCAATTTTGTCTTGCTACCATCAGGTGAAGATCCAGTAGCCTCTACTAACTCTCCCTGAACTGATTTCTCACTAGTTTCTTTGATCTTCCATATCTTACCACTATTTCTATCTTCTACCTTCTTGAAACAACTTTCAAAATCACTGTGCACATCTGCAACACTCTTACCAATATCATTTCCATTCTTCTGTGAATTCATAGGTGGTGGTACTCTTCTATTGTCTGATCTATTATACCTGCAAAATATTTCTATATGTCCAAGATTATTGCATTTGTAACATATAGGAGGTCTTCTTTCCTAATTGAATTGCAAATTAAAGTACTTCATAGTGTGTCCAATGTTATTACATTTGTAGCATGTAGGTTTCACTGTAGGTTCTCTTCTATTGTCTTGTCTATATCTTGATTGATTAGGTTTTATGCATTCTTATTTCTTGTGCCCATATCCATTACAGTTAAAACAATAACCAAAAAAAGTTCTAAAAGGGGCATTACCTACGTAGTCTCTCTTCATGTGTCCAAATCTGTTGCAGCTAAAGCATCTACCACTGAAGGGTCTGATCTGTTCTTTAGGCTCTTCAATATAATTTTTCTCAGCATCAATCTTATCATCTGATTTCTCTTCCTGATTCTTTGAACATTCAGCTTCATTGAAGCCAATACCAGTCATATCACATTTAGGTTTCTATTTGTCTCTTTGTTCATCAATTAAGTCACTGCTGGTGTGAAGTTTCTCAATGTGATTCTTTGCTTCAACAAGTTCACCTTTTATAATCTGATTGTATTTCTCCATTTCTAGATACTTGTTCTTGTAGTTGTTAGCCTCATTCTTCATTTGATATAATGAACTATTCAAAGCTTCTTCAACTTTATTCTTTGCATCCTTTTTTACATGTATTTCTTTAGCCAATGTCTCATTTTCAAGTTTCAAAGTTTCATTCTCTTCTTTTAGTTGCTTCACCTTATCTGAACTGTCTTCATCTGAATCCTCTTTTATCTGAACCACAAGATCTTGTCTTTGATTTTTGGAAAGCTCAAGTTGATCTTTGAGTTTGTTTATGAATTTCTCAGCTCTTCGCATGTTGAATCTCAATTCTCCATTCTCTGCTTTTTCTTTATCAAGGTCTTTAAGTGTAGCATCAAAGTTTTCTTGCAAACTGTCTGAATCCATTTTTATCTCCCTCAAGTTTTTAGACTTTCTCTCCAAGGGCTAAAAGCTCTGATACCAATTGCTAGGATTAGATAATATTGAGAGGGGGGTGAATTAGTATTATAGTACTTTATTAAATTCTTCAACCATTTAAATATTAACCATAAAATTGCAGTAAAGAAAAGAACATAAGAAAATGACACAATACTCATAACACCATATTTTGTTTTTGAGGAAACCCTGGCCAAGGGAAAACCCCGGTAGGGATGGTACCCACAAGCATGAACTAAAGTATAATGTCACTGTAAGGATACCTATCCCTGTTATGAGATGAATATTACATAGTACATTTCCTTTTTAGAGGAATAAAAACCCTGTTAAAGGTTCACAACACCCTGTTAGGGGCCAACTAAGCTTACAACTCTTACAATACAATTTAGGTTACAAAGTGTTCTCAGTCATGAACAAAAACAAGCAACACTGGTGCTTAGATAGTTCCTTTATAGTTATTCAATTATCTTTTCCATTCTCTGCTCTGCTATTTTCTCAACAACTCATCCAACTGTTCAAAAAACTCTCTTACTACTTCTCCCATTCTTTATCAAAAAGATCTTACGTGTATATCTCACAACTTTACAAAGTTGGTTCTCAATATGAATATTACAAATATTACTAAGTTGGTCTTCAATACAAAATACATTTAATATATTAAACACTAAATGCATAGTTGGTGCTCTTGCATAGTCAATGTGGAGGTTATCAAAAACCAAAATACAACTTTTATTGTCTGGAGTCCAAGCCATACTCCCTCAATCTTCGCTACTGTCAAACTGCTCTATTTTGATGTTCTTCTATAGTCTGACTATCTTCAATTTTGTCTCACTCATCGTAGACTCAACCAAAACAAAATAAATCTTAGGTGGAGGTCATACATACCCCATATTGTCTTCCTCTAAGCTCTCTTTCCCTAAATCATTGATCTTGATCTTCGACACCGAAAACACTTATGTATCTTTGCTTCTACACTTAGTTGATTTTTGAATCACCAAAACTTATTTTTCTAGAATCGGTATGAAACCCAGATGTGTTTCCATAAATGAAAACCAAAAGTAAATGAAATTTACACAAAATTGATTACTTGCCAACAAATACTTCTTTTGTATTGTAATTCTTTCTCTTGAAACTAGTTTTGTCCATCTTCCGAGTTTGACATTGTTTGCATATTGCCAATTTAGGTTTCTTCAAACTAGGAATTACTCTTACTCTTGTGTTCTTGCTTATGTTGATCAGGTTATCAAAATTCACATGACACAACCTTTCATTCCATAACCAGCTTTCTTCTACTTGTGCAATAAAACATGAACTTTCATTGAGATCAAATAAAATAGATTACCTTTTGTTTGCCTGCCAGTTCCAACTAGGTTTCCCTTACCATCCAGGAGCTTGGCCTTTCCATTCATGAATTCTACCTTTAAACTAATGTTATTCAATTATGCCACACTTAGTAGATTGCATCTTAGTCCTTCAACCCAATAAGCATTATCACATTTGATTCCTTCAGTTAGAGAAATACAAACTTTACCTTTCACATAGCATGGTTCATCATTCCCAAAACTAACACTCCCACCATCATAGTGTTCAAGATGTTCAAATTTGGTTTTATCACCAGTCATGTGGTGAGAACAACCACTATCAATTATCCAGGTGTCATTCTTGCTAATATGAGAGTAAAGTGTAGTATTTTCATTATCTTCATTGTCTGACTCATCCTTAATAGAAATGTAAACCATTTCAACTTCATCTTCATCACTATAATAATCTTTAACAATATAAAAAGATTTCTTACCTTTGTCCTTGTAGATTTTGTAATATTTCTTTCCTTTGTACTTGTTGAAATTTCTCTCACCTTTGTCTTCTTTGTTTGGACACTTAGCAACAATGTGACCAACCTCATCACATGAAAATAAAATCAATGGTATTCTTCCTTTGTACTATCCTTTTCCTTTTGCAGCTCTCCTTGTAATTAATGCTTCAATGATTTACAGATCTTTATCATCATTGTCACTGTCAATCTGGTTTCCTTTCGTCTTTCCAAGGTTTAATTTATCTTTGAATACAGACTCAAGATTTCTAGGATAAGGAAAATAATTGTCAAAGTTGTCCAACTCAAAAGTTGTAAGTCTTCCAACCAATCCATTTAGAGTTATATCATTACTGCATCTCATCTCTTGAATAGATGAAACTCTAATTGCATAGATAGGAAGTAAAGTTCTCAATACCTTACTGACCATTGTTTTGTCTTTAATTGTTCCATCGACAGCTCTGATTGCACTGACACTTTTCTTGATTCTTTCACTGTACTTTGTAATGTTCCACAAACATAGGTCTTGGTGATTCCACATACTTGTGATCCAATAATTGTAAGCCAATATCTCCAATAGTAGATAGATGTAGCCTCATTAGATCTTGCCATGCAATGAAGTTGTCTTTGTTAAGCTTTGGGATCTCCCTTCTTTAATACATCTCTGATCTTTAGCTTAGGCCTTCAAACCTTCCTAGTAAGCACCAAATACTCTAATATGAATTGTTGGAAATGAGTTGAGTAACTGAGAGGGGAGGAGTGAATCGGTTATCACAAAAACAAATACAAGTCCCTTAGATGTCTTAAACATTTTTATCATTTTTGCTCAGTTCAGATAGATATTCTACTGTCACTCGGTTAACATAGCAAATCTTAAGATATTAACTATGATTATCCTTTAGTAATTAATTGCAGAAACATAAATCATAAAGAAAATAATATGTACACAGATAACACCAATATTTAACATGGAAACCCAATATGGGAAAAACCACCAATTGCAACTAGTCATTGTTTTTCACTCTTCTAAAGTGAGCCCTATTAGGAGCCAACCCTGTTAAAGGATACAATAACACACCATTAGGTGTGACCATGTTAGAGGATTTAATCACCCTGTAAGGATTGGCCATGTTAGAGGTCTTCAAACACTTCAATGTAGAAATGTCACCTTGTGAGAGGATTTACCAAAGACTGTTAAGTCTACTCTGTTAAGAGATTTAGATCACTGCTACAATTGTTAGAGAGTAGCAATGGATTGGTCACCTATTTTGATAAGAAACTTTCTTTATTGATTCATATCTTTGCTCTGGCTTTAAACACTTGATCCTTACTGATCTAATATTTGGTTGCATCTCTGTATGTTCTGTCCTTAATTAGAATCCCATCTGATGTTGCCTCCACACTTCATGAACACATATCTCACATATCACATATCCAATCCAAACTTGACCTTATATAAATATGATAAGCCTTGTTAAGTCAGCCTTAATAACCTTCCAAATAATTAATAAAACTTAATTTTGTCAGTTGCATATAACCAATTAAACATAAAGTGTAAACTATTGTTAGTCGGCTGACACTAAATATCCAAATCGGTTAATACTGAAATCCTTCAATGCCCAACCAACACTGTAATGCCCGAGTGAACTCGGTTAGAACTGAAAATCACTTTGGTCTTCTTCAATGCCTGAGAGTGCTTGGCATAAACTAACTATGCTCAGTTTGGGTATAGATATTTGTGTAACATCACTATATTTGTGTAAACATCAATGACAATACACAATTGAATAATTGTCATCAACAAAGATCTTCAATCATGGGTATAGGGAACCTATACCTAATGGTAATCATCTTGATATCTCTAGAGTCTTTACATAGTATCCATGTACCCATATTCTTAGGTGTTAGCACTTTTGGGACTGCATAAGGACTAATACTTTTTTCTAATCAAACCACTATCAAGAAGCTCATGCACTTGTTTGGCTATCTCCTCATGCTGCTAGAGTGTCATTTTATAAGGATCCTTGTTTGGAAAAGATTATCCTATAACAAATTCAATATGATGATTTACTTTCCTCTGTGTTTGTAGGGTAGCAGGAGTTCCATCATTGATAATGTTTGTGTACTTATCCAATAGACATTCTATCTTTGTAGGTATTTATGTCTTCTTAGTCTTTATTTCTTCCTTAGGATTCACAACAATAGAAAATCCATAGCTTTATTCCTCCTTAAGAGTCTTCAAGAACTCTTTTCCACTAACCAATAACATGTTGGGGCCAATAGTCTTTCCTTCTTCTTCATCCACCAAAGATTAAAACTTATAGGTAACTCCATTCTTATGAAATGAGTAAGAGTTATTTTCACCATCATGGATGGATTTTCTATAAAAGTGACATGGTCTACCCAATAGTAGATGGCATGCATACATGGTTAAAACATCACATCTAAGCTTGTCTTTTTATCCTCCTATATCAAACTCCACCCATGCTTGTTCATTCACTAACACATGTTGCCCCTTATTAAGCCATTTAACTCTATATGGGATGCTATGAGCTATTTTTGTCAACTTAAACTTATTAGTGGCTTCCTCTAAGATGATATTGTGGGTAGAACCAGAGTCTATAATGACCTTACACACTTTTCTCAAAATTTTGCATTTCACCTTGCATAGAGATCTCCTTTGTTTTGGTTCTTCTCTGAAAGGATCTCTGATTAGGATTCTTCTGATCGTTAAGTTTTCCCCAACCTCTAAATCTAGGCTCACCTTTGGAGACTTGACACTTGAAGTTTCCTCTTGGACATAAGTAACTCTCCAATCCCCTTGAGAAGAATATTTTTTTTCAGTACATCTATAGGTCGGATGTTCTAGTTGATGACAGTGATAACACTTCATACTAGCAAAGTAAGATCCTATTCCTCCACTTCTTCCTCTACTATTGTTGCTTCTAGGACCTCTTCCTCTACCATAACTTCCTCTCCCACTTGTTTCTTCACTTTTATTTTTAATCTTGGATTCTCCTTAGGTCCTCTGGTTTATGCTTCTGCCACCAAATCCATCCCTATATCCTCTATTATCTCTTCCTCTGCCCCTACCTCTATTTATTGATTATTGTTTCTTCTTTCCTTTCTCTTTCACCTTACGTTCTAATTGGTAACACTTGTGGATATTAGTGGTGCTTAGTAAACTTATTTCTTCTTGGATATTTCATCTTAGGTCATTGAGATATCTTGCCACTCTAATACTTTCATCTTCTTGGACCTTAGACCTTAGACACGGTTTTTGAAACTCCTTAGTATAATATTTCACATCAAGTTCTCTTTGTCTCAAATTCTATCTTTTCTTATGCATTTGGATTTCATAATCTTCTGGCATATATGCTTCCTTTATTTTTTCCACCATTTATTTCCAAGTAGCTCTGGGAAGCTTACCTTCCTTCTCCCTTTTTGATTGAATAAAATCCCATCAAGTTAAGGCAACTCCCCTTAATAATTATTTGGCTACTCTGACCTTTTGGGCTTCACTTACCCCATCACATTCAAAGTGATTCTCTAGCACCTAAATCCATTCCATTACTAACTCTAGCTCCATCTTTCCACTAAAAAGAGGAATTCTCTCTATATTTTTTCTACTCATAGCCTTCAAGGCCTTAAGGAAGGTTTCTTCTTGAATGATAGGATCAGGCTCAGGTACCTCATCTTCAACTACCATTGCTTTACCTTTTTCCTTCTTACACCTCTATCTTCCCATTGACTTCTTTTGTCTTCACTTCTACTTCATGCATTTTTTGTTCCAATTGGGCTATCCTTTCTCTAGGTAGTCTATTATCTAGCTCTCGGTCATCAACCTTCTTGGCTAGTTTTACATTATTAACCATGTTGGATTCCCCAAATGATTCTTTGTCTGACATACAACACACTTACCAGCCCAAATATTTTAGGGCTCCGATACCAATCTGATAGGGAAATTGTTGCTTCTTAAACTAATCAATAGTTCAACCACAAGTCATTCTAGGAATTTATAGGGTCTTCCTGATCACCTATGATCTTAGGAGGGATTCAAACCAATCTCCTAACCCACTCCTCAACCTTCCTACCAATGTCAACTTCAAAACATACTCATTCTTCAACTGATCTTAATAGGGTAAACTCACACTTCACACACTAACCCTTTAAAGTATGACCTTTTAGGAGTCTAGGGCATGTTCTTAACTCATTTATGACCACAAATGCAACCTCAATAAATTTTTAGGGTCCATTTTTCCATCGCTACCCAATCTTCCTATAAACAAGGGCTACAAGCTTTTAGGTCTCTATTAGCCCTATTTTGTAGGGTTTTTGGCTTTCTTTCACAAATTTTCAACACAAACCTTTGAAACAATGTGTGGTATAGACATCCTTTGAGAAAACACAAGATATTTTCTTGGTCTTGGACTCTGACACCTTTTGTACAGTACCAAACACTAACTGTGCTAATTGACTAGGAAATGAACCAGTCTTAGCATATTATTTTCAAAATACACCCAAATGGATTCAAGAATAATCCATCTCATTTACCAAGTTCTATAAGGATCTTATGGACACCACAAATGTGTTGTATTACTCTTTTCAATCCACTCCTACAAGTTTTATCTCACTGTCTCTCATGTTTCCCTAGACGGGCTATGGATGAGCTCGCATAGGGCAAGAGGCTAAAATTCATTCCAACAATAGCACATCCAGCTTTCTAAAAAAAGGAAAACATTATACATAGACCCCATTTCCATTCCTCCAAGTCTTAGGTATTTACCAAGGTGTGAATTTCTTATGGAGTTATTTTTAAATTTACAACTCTGCCTGGTCCAGTGAATATAGAACAGGGACAAAATTAACTTTCCACTTACAAAAACAAACCAAAAGACTAAACTACATAACACAATGCTGCAAAACAACTTAACTTGGCTAATTACATTGAAAATAAAGTGGATTCAATCCATTAAACACCTCTACAACTCAAAAACAAGAAATTGCCACTGTCTTAGAAAACTGTCTGATTGTGCTTCTTGGAGAATGTGTACAGAAGTTATCCAACATTTGTATTATTGTTGCTCAAATCAACAAATTGGTTTCCTATGGACTTTCCAATCCAATGCTAGGAAACCCAAGTGATTTGGCCAACTAACAAGGTTTCAACCAAGACAAGGCTGAACCTTCTACAATTCTGGCTCTGCAAAACCAAGGCTGGTAGGCCTATACCTTAGATTTATCCTCCAAATATCAAGCCTTTTTTATAGCAGATAAATTATACTTCAAACTTCTTTCTCTCAAAATATGGCAAGGTACTTGAAATAAATCTTAATTGAAATCAGTGTGTCATAAAATGCTAACTAAAATACTTTAATTTATTAAGAGAAAGTTTGTAGATATGAATGTGAATTGAAAAGGATAGATGGATAGAATATCACAAAAATATGAACAATAAACTAAATAACAATAATCCAATATGTATATAGACCAGTGTCGTATTCTATCATGAGCAATAAATTCAAAATCATCCCAATCCTATGTATAACCTTAGAGACAGTTTACAAGAAACATGTCACTTAATCAAAGGTGTTATGAAATGAGCATATAACTTAAGATAAATTCAAAGTTATCTCAATTTAATATCACTTTTCAAATGATAGACTGATTGATTATGGCCACAATCAATTGAATTTAACCATGCAAGATGAAAATACCAATTGACAATAGAAACTATGAACTTAATCAGGAGCATGCAACATCAAACTATCACTTTGAAGAAAATTTATAGATTTTATCCAAGGGACTAATTGAAAATGAAAATGAGTCAATTCCCATAGATGACAGAAAAAGGGCACTTATCTTTATTGATTTTGGAAAATGAGACATTTAGATCCATGTTACAGTTTTTGATCAAAACTATCCAATCTGACTATATTAACAATGATAATATCCCTATTTACATGGTCTTGGAATCTCTATTTGTATAAAATCCAAGGGATGCACACAATCTTCGGACCAAAGTGTCCTTTGATAACTAAAACCTAATCCTAGGATCAACGACTTAATAGTAATAGTTACAATAAAAGAATGATTAACAACCTTGTCTAAACAATCACTTATCAACCAATTAGGTTTTATGATAATAATTGGATTAGTAAATCCTTTGTAGTTTGTCTCCAATAATAATATCTATGCATGTGATCATTATGGTGCTTTGACCAGATGATTATCAAACATACTTGCTCCTAATAATGGATATATTCCTTTGCATGTTGAATAGCTTCATCATGTTGATAAGAGATGTCGACATCATTAACCATCCTCTGGTATCCTTCATCTTCTTAAATATTCCTCCAAGTATGTTTGCATGTATCCTCTTCTAGTATCTCATCAAAGTCACTTTGTTCTGTCAACAGATGACTCCATGCTTTTCAACCTTCAAAATCCCTGCATGCATTAATTAAGTATATGAAACCCTTGTTAACATAAAATATATTTAAAGAAATAAATATTAAAGAAAACTCCCTGTCAACGTCGTCACCCAAAATTTATACTCCTCTGTCCATTGAAGACATGTGACACCATCAGGTAATGCCTTGAGGAATCAAAGTTGTGCATCTCTGCTTTGAGGCATTACACCTACCATAGATCTCTTTCATGGTTTAAATGACGGTCACTTTACTTTGGGTTTGTGGGTCCGGGATGCATGTCAATCAAGCGTAATGCCTTGAAGAGTAAACAATGTGCATATCATCCTTGAGGCATTACGCTAACTGTCAATGCTCATCAAACTTAACTGCCAATTAATCTTCCCCTTATTGTTAAAAATTGATCATCTTTTGATCTTGATTAAACCAACATCATCGATTAGACCCATGTGCTAAATGATAAGAGCTTTAGTAATCCAATTTTTAACCCATCTTGTAAACTAACGTGAATCCTCGTTATCTTGTTTGACCAATCAATTGTTGTAATATGTATCCTTGATGTCTCATCCTCATATCTCGGCGGGCCCATAACATGTGTCGCATTGTCGTGTTTCCTTGAAGGTTAAACATTGTTAATCGCGGGCTTAAGGCATAACGCCAACTGTAGATCACTCGTGAACTTCATAAGAGTTTAACCGTAGTTCCTTTTTCTTCATCACTGAGAGTTTAGAGGGTCTGAGACACATGAAAATCAGGCTTAATGCCTTGATGGGTAAAAATATGCATCTTCTTCTTTAAGGCAACACGCCGATCATTGATGAAGTTTGATCTAAGTGTGGCTTTAACTGTTAATATTCCACTCAGATCTCAGTGGGACCAGGACATGTTTCAGCATCACACATTTCCTTGATAGTAAAGATCATTCATCATATGCCTTTAGGCATAGTGTCATCCATCCATTTTAGTTTGAATATTAATTAGACAGGTCTACATAAAGAGACCATGAAATACATGTAACGGATACAAATATGAATTCAAATTTAAAAATGCAAGCCGAGGAATACATGAACTAAACCCTAGCATAATTAATAATATAAATGAATGAATTAGTAGGATAAATTCTCAAGTTAGAATAATGCAAGCATAAACTATAAATTAAAGACATAAATTATCAAATAAAAGGATAAATAACAATGATAAGAGTGTGGAATATACTTCCTTGAATTGTTTAAACATGTATTTTTTCTTGTGAATTCTGGGTGCCACCACATAAAAGGCATAAAATATTCTTAAGTAGGTCCCTTTGACCTATTCCAACTATCCAACCTAACCCTTAACTTCTTTAAGGCAGTTTGTAACTTTTGTCCAAATGTTGTCGAGCAACTTTTCAAAGTTGCAAAAGTTGCTCGACAACTTTTGCATTTTTTGCATTTTCACCTATTACATTGCTTTGACCCAATGTATGGGTTCTCATTGACCTAAAAGACACTTTTAAGCCTAAATACAACTTAATTAGAATATTTTGTGCACACTAGGTGTCATTTCACCTCTTTTCCCTATTTGGCTTACAATCACAACATTTGGTTCTTGTGACACAACTTACCACAACAAAACACACAAATTTGAAAACAAAACAAAACTAATCTAAAACAAACTCAACTTAACACAAGCCTTGAGAAGGATTTCCAAACCAAAATTTGATGGTTGAATAATTCCAACCTCTAGGTGTTTCTGCACCACTCTCCCCCTGATGAGAAGATCTCAAGTTACCTTAGAAGACATAATTGAAAGATCAATTCATAACTTCTTGAATCCACCTTTAGATATCCAAGTAGCCTTTGATTCTAGCTTTTATGCCCACTTTATTATGTATTCCATGTAATCATTTTTCTAGTCTTCTTAGAAATCCTCTTGTGTAGGACCATCTTTGTTGTAGGCTTGGATGATGAAGGTAGTGTATATATTTTACCATCTCTTTCACATCAACATCTTTATCTCCTTCCTCGGGACTGTGACCCTTATACTGCACCAAATCTACTATGTTGAACATAGGAGAGAGTGTTATTTCTTTTGGTAAGTTCACCTTCTAGGCATTTTTCCCATGCTTTGTTATGATCTAACAAGGACCAATTCTCGTCATTTGCAATTTGATTGGTACTCCTTTCTGAATCCTAGCTTTTTTCAGGTGAACCATGACCCAATCTCCTACTACAAATTGGATATCCTTTCTCTTAACATCAACTTTGTCCTTGATTTTTAAATTATTCTCAACTAGAGTCTTGTTTACTTTCTCATGCACTTCCTTCATGGATTGTGCAAAGTCCCCTACATGTCCACTCCTCTCTTCCATATCTTTGATATTTCTCAGTTCATAGACACCCCTAGGATGCTTTCCATAGATCACTTCAAAAGGACTTTTCCTTGTGGTTCTATGCAATGTATCGTTATAGCAAAATTTAGCTTGATGAAGGATTTGATCCCAAGCTTGCCCATATTCTTTGGTTAAACACCTTAGAATATTCCCAAGTGTTATTTTTACAACCTCAGTCTGTCAATCAATCTATGGATGGTAAGAAGATCCAAAAGAAAAATTGGTTCCCAACCTCTTCCATAATTTTTTTCAAAAGTGCCCTATGAATTTGGTATCCTTATCTGAAACTATACTGATTGGGAGCTCATGAATTCTAAATATTTCCCTAAAGAAAAAATGTGATATATGACTGGCATCATGAGTCACCTTACATGAAATAAAATGACTCATCTTGGTAAATCTATCAATGAAAACATATATGTTATCATAACCAGTCCTAGTCTTAGGTAAGCCAACAACAAAATCCATACTTGCACATTCCCATGGCCTATTCGGAATTGGCAATGGTTGATAAAAACCAGAATTAGTGTTAGAATAGTCCCAAAGGATAACTGAGAGGGAGGGGGTGAATCAGTTATCAGTAACTTTACTTATTTTTACTTCTTTAACTCCAGAATATAATAAAGTAAATACACATTCATATAACATAGTACACAACACACAATTTGATTACGAGGAAACCAAATGGTAAAAACCCTGGTGGGAATTAGCATCCACAATGAACTATACTTGTTTATATTAATCCCTCTTAGAAGATATTTCAACCCTGTGAGGAGTTGTACTTTACAATGTAATAATTATAGTGACCTGGTTAAGGGTCAGACCCTATTAGGAGTCTTTTACAATAACAGTATTAGGGGTGGTGGACTCACTGTCCAAAAGCTCACTGCTTCAATGGTGAAGGCTACAACCTTCTGTATAATAGATATTCACTATATCTGATGATGAACTATAGAGTAGACCTATTGTCTTGATCAGTTCTACTGTATTTTAATCTTTCACTTCTTCTTCACATAGACTCTTGATGAATGAACCACATCTGATATTCTTCTTTGTACATCTTCTGTCTCTTTTTGTGTCATTCACACCTAACGTATCAAAAATGACTTTCTATAAGTATCTTTCTCAAATTATGAGATCATGGGACCTGTAAGACAACTCTTCATAACATTCTTGTCAGCTATACTAAGCACGCAAACAATATTAAGTTTGCACAACACAAACTGAATAGACGCGACGCTTCACTAAGTTGGCCTCACCAAATCATCTCTAACTTTGCAATCTTCTTGAAACACGTTTGGCACCTTTAGATAACTATCATCAACTCATAACTAATAATGAATATACACACACATATCCTAAAGATAGGTGCAACTCAAGAAACACATTACATACGTCAGCTCTGAACAGATACTCTTCCAGAACTGTAACTGCCAATAACAGAATTATACATCTTGATTGAAACATCATATCTGGATCTGCGTGTATGAACATAACATACTAAGCATGTCTACAACATGTATCTAACCACTCAAGGCTTGATATCATCATTCTAATAAGTACATACAGAATCACTACTATGTATTATATGTTGTCATCAATGACAAACATACAATCAATCAACTACACAAAAACAAATCACCAACAATCTCCCCCTTTGACATTGATGGCAACATATGATATTAAAAACATCCTTTGTTCATGGTGTCCTCTTTCTTTTACGATATTCTCAATATCCTCATCAAAGATTCCTCTACACTACTTCAGTTCTTCTGACTATTTTTATACTCCCCCAGAGTATATGCTCCCCCTTACTATATACTCCCCCTTTGACATCAATGGCAAAGGGAGCCATAAACAATTAGGCATAGGTACTACTCCAGAAGTAGAGTAGTCAACCATTCATCAGTCACTAAGGACTAATGTTCTTTCTACTTTATCTAATCAGACTCAGGAGAGGGAATTACTTCCAACTTCTCCCTGAGATACTCAAAAGTATCCTTTGATAAAGGCTTTGTGAAAATATCAGCCAACTGTTCTTTGGTGCTCACATAGTCCAATTTCACTTCTTTGTCTACAACCTTTTCTCTTAGAAAGTGGTACTTGATCTTTATGTGTTTTGTTTTTACGTGAATCAAAGGATTCTTAGACATGTTAAAAGTGCTAGTGTTATCACAGTGAATAAAAATAGGATAATCAACCTGAATACCAAAGTCTTTAACCATCTGCTTGATCCAAACCATGGTTGAACAATTCAATGCTACTGTAACATATTCAACTTCTACTATTGACTGAGAAATATAGTTTTGCTTCTTGCTTATCCAAGAGACCAACCTGTCTCCAAGAAATACTACTCCTCCTGAAGTACTCTTCCTATCATCAATACAACCTGCCCAATCTGCATCTATATACACATGAAGTTGTACATTCTCTGATTTAGGATGCCATAAACCATAGTCTATAGTTCCTTTTAGATATCTGAATATCCTCTTGATTTCCATTAGGTGATTCTTCTTGGGTTTAGCTGCAAATCTTCCAACAATGCCAACTACATTAGATATGTCAGGTCTAGATTGAGTTAGATAAATGAGTTTTCCAATCATAGATTTGTATAATGTTTTATCAGCTGCTATGGAATCATCATCTTTAGAAAGATTTCTTCCTGTTATCATAGGGGTGCATACTGGCTTATAGTCTTCCATCTTAAAGGTTTTCAATATTTCCTTCACATACTTTGACTGATTAATGAATATACCTTTATCTTTCTGCTTTACATTTAGTCCCAAAAAGTATTTTATAGGACCAATCATGCTCATTTCAAATTCATTCTGCATTTCTTTTGCAAATGTTGTACTGAGCTTGTCATTACCTCCAAAGATAATGTCATCAACAAATATGGCAACTAGTAGTAATCCATCAGGTGTCTCTCTTGTGAATAGGTTACAATCTGTTTCTCCTTTCTTGAATCCAATCTTGGTAAGATAACTATCAAGTCTCTCATACCAAGCTCTTGGGGCCTATTTAAGACCATAGAGTGCTTTCTTCAATCTACATACCATGTTTGGTTTATCTGAAAGATTAAATCCTTCAGTTTTTTCTATGTAGACTTCTTCCTTCAAGTCACCATTCAAAAAAGTTGAATTTACATCCATTTGATAAACTTTAAAGTCTTTGAATGTTGCACAGGCCAAGAACAATATAGTGGCTTCCAGTTTGCTCACAGGGGAAAATGTATCAGTGTAGTCTATTCCTTCTCTCTGTGCATATCCTTTACATACCAATCTTTCTTTATTTCTTACTACTGTACCATCTTTATTCATCTTGTTTCTGAATACCCACTTTGTTCCAATCACATTTTTTTCACATGGGCTAGGGACCAATTCCCATGTATCATTTTTAATTATCTTATCTAATTCTTCTTTCATTGCATTCTTCCAATCAGAATCATTACAACCATCTTCAACACTTAAAGGCTCAATCTGTGAAAGTAAACATACCTCTTCATGCATTGCTAGACTTTTTGATTTTGATATGGTCAAAACACTGCTACTTTGATCTCCAATGATACCATCTTTAGAGTGGTATCTAGATGTGAATTTAGGAACCTTAGGTGTGACTTCTTCTTCTATAATCTTTGATTCTTCTCTGCTTGATTCAGGGTCATTGCATGAGACATCAATGCAATCAAACATTTCTTCAATAATAGTATCTTTGCTACTAGGCCTAGGTTCATCTTCAATCATAGGTGGATATTCATAGTATCTCTCTTGAACCATAAACTTCTCATCAATTTTTACATGAGTACTTTCAATTATCTTTTTCAATATCAAATTAAAATATCTATATGCTTTTCTTTTTGTAGAGTAACCAAGGAAAATACCTTCATCAATCCTAGCATCAAACTTACCAACACCATCATCTCTCTTGATGTAGCACTTGCTGCCAAAGATTCTAAAATACTTCACTGTAGGTACATTACCAAACCAAATTTCATAGGGTGTCTTATCTGCGCCTGGCCTCAATTGAGTTTTGTTGATTGTATAAACTGTTGTATTTACTGCATCTCTCCAATATGTGTGCATAACTTTTCCTTCAATCATCATAGTGTGTGTTGTATCAAGTATAATCTTGTTCCTCCTTTCTGCAATCCCATTTTGTTGAGGGGTTCTAGGAGCACTCAATTGTCTTTTTTTTCCATGTTCTTCACAGTAATCATAAAACTGATCAGAGGTGAACTCTCCTCCTCTATCTGATCTCAGACATTTCAGTTTTAAGATTCATTCTCAACCTTAGCTTTGAATATTTTGAACTTCTCAAATGCTTTAGACTTCTCTTTTAAGAACGCAACCCACATCATCCTTGAAAAATCATCAACAAACAAAATGAAATACCTTTCTCCGTAGTATGATCTTGTTTGGGTAGGACCACATATATCTATATGCACTAGGTCCAATTTGTTTTCAGCTGAGTTCTTCTTGCTTCTAAAAGAACTCCTTACATGCTTTCCCATAACACATTCCCTGCATATTGTGTCAACTAGTCTTGCAATACTAGGAAGGTCTCTGACTGCCTTGACATTACTTATTTTTACTATGTTATCAAAATTGATATGACA
>MU223216.1:746821-814125 GCA_018584345.1 Thuja plicata
AAGGATTTCTTACCATGGACTGAGGCTTTGAAAGTTGTTTCACTTTTAGGTTCAGTCTTCAATCTTGATATCTCAAATGTAGAGATTTTGCTGATCAAAGTCTCTCTCTTGAAGTCTTGTGAGAATTACATGGTTTCCTCTAGAATACTTATCTTGCTTTCATAGTCTGATGTTAAGGTAGTTAACAACTTGTCCATTATATCTTCTTCTAATATTTCTCCACCATTGTTTCTAATTCCAGAGACTGCTTCATTAATCCTTTGATTGTAAGCTCTAATGTTCTCTTCAGTTAACATCTTAAGACTGTTGTATTTATTTTTCCATGTCTTCCTGCATACATTCTTTGCTTGAATGTCTCCTTCAAACATATCTTCTAAGTACTTCCATATGGTGTATGCTCTGTCAATTTTCTTGATCTGAAAAAATTCACTACCGGATAGGGCGCTGATTAGGGCTTCTTTAGCAATTGCATTATTCGTAAATGTTTCCTTTTGTCTATTAGTAGAATCATCCTTTGCAAGGTCTTTCAGAGATGGAATAACAACTTCTTGTGTAGCTGTCTCAAAGATCTCAAATCCAACACACTGTAGATGTGTTATCATTTTGTTTTTCCAATCCAGATAATTTTCTCCATTGAACTTAGGGCTCTCTTTTCTGAAGTAAGACATCTGATCTACCTTAAGCTATTAGGCTTCTTCTCCAAGGCACTTGGCTCTGATACCAATTGTTAGAATAGTCCCAAAGGATAACTGAGAGGGGGGGTGAATCAGTTATCAGTAACTTTACTTATTTTTACTTCTTTAACTCCATAATACAATAAAGTAAATACACATTCAGATAACACAGTACACAACACACAATTTGATTATGGGGAAACCAAATGGTAAAAACCCCGGTGGGAATTAGCACCCACAATGAACTATACTTGTTTATAGTAATCCATGTTAGAAGATATTTTAACCCTGTTAGGAGTTGTACTTTACAATGCAATAAGTATAGTGACCTGGTTAAGGGTCAGACCCTATTAGAATTCTTTTAGAATAACCCTATTAGGGGTGGTGGACTCACTATCCAAAAGCTCACTGCTTCAATGGTGAAGGCTACAACCTTCTGTATAATAGATATGCACTATATCTAATGATGAACTATAGATTAGACCTTCTATCTTGATCAGTTCTAGTGTATTGTAATCTTTCACTTCTTCTTTACATAGACTCTTGATGAATGAACCACATATGATATTCTGCTCTGTACATCTTCTGTCTCTTTTTGTATCATTCACACTTAGCATATCACAAATGACTTTCTATAAGTATCTTTCTCAAAGTATGAGATCATGGGACCTATAAGACAACTCTTCATAACATTCTTATCGGCTCTATTAAGCACACAAACAATATTAAGTCCACGCAACACAAACTGAATAGACGCAACACTTCTCTAAGTCGGCCTCACCAAATCATCTCTAACTTTGCAATCTTCATGAAACATGTTTGGCACCTTTAGATAACTATCATCAACTCATAACTAATCATGAATATACACATGCATATCCTAAAGATAGGTGCAACTCAAGAAACACATTACATACATCGGCTCTGAACAGATACTCTTCCAAAATTGTAACTGCCAATAACAGAATTACACAACTTGACTGAAACATCATATTTGGATCTGCGTGTATGAACATAACATACTAAGCATGTATAAAAAATGTATCTAACCATGCAAGGCTTGATATCATCATTCTGATAAGTACATACAGAATCACTACTGTGTATTATATGTTGTCATCAATGACAAACATACAATCAATCAACTACATAGAAACAAATCTCCAACACAGTAGAGGATGTGCCTTTAGCTCTTTGGAATATTGTACATTTTTCCACATATCTCCTTATGTCCCTTGTCATTTTAGGCCAATAGTATAACCTTTGTATTAAATCCAAAGTCTTGTGCACTCCAAAATGACCACTTAGACTTCTATCATGCTTCTTTTGTAACAAATTCTCCCTCATTGACCCCTTAGGCACACATAAATGTCCACCTTTGAATAAGATTCCATTCTGCAATGTATATTCTTACTCACTATGAAAATGGTTATTGAACTCTTGGCATACTTTTTAGGCACCTCCAAAATCTTCATCCTCCTTATAGAGGTCTTTGAAAATTTCCACCCCAATACTTTTCAATTGCACTTCCTGAACTATGAGTAGCCTCCTACTCAATGCATCAACAACCTTATTCAATTGTCCCTTATTATGTTTTATATGGAAAGTATAGGATTTCAAGTACTCCATCCATTTAATATATCTATGACTTAGCTTGTCTTGGGAATTGATGAAACTCAGTGCTTGGTTGTCTATATATACTACAAACTCCTTGGGTAGGAGGTAGTGTCTCCATTTCCTAAGTGATTGGACAAGTGCATAAATCTCTAAGTCATAAGATGGATATCTTTTCTTAGCTTCATTAAGTTTTTCACTAAAGAATGTCACTGGTCTATTCTCCTGACTCAAAACTGCACCTACTGCAATGTTACTAACATCATACTCTAAAGTGAAAAGTTTCTCAAAACTTGGTAGCACTAAAATAGGTTGTGTTTCCACCTCCTTCTTCAAGATTTCAAAAACCTTACCTGCCTCTTTTGTCCACTTGAATTTATTTTTCATTCCCTCATTTATAGTATCAAGCACACGAGCACTTTTGAGGTATCCATCTTGAAATCTCCTTTTGACACCACAAAGCCAAGGTAAACCAATTCCTACTTCATAAATTCAATTTTCTCCAAATTTATGGTTAGTTGTTAATCTTAAAACTTTTTAAAAACAATTTAAACATGTTTAAGATTCTCTTCCTTAGTTCTACTAAATATCAATATGTCGTCTAGATAAACAACTACAAATTTACTGGTAAAGCCCTTAAGGACTTCATTCATGAGGCTCATGAATGTGCTAGGAGAATTGACAAGACCAAATGGCATGACAAGCCATTCATCAAGTCCTTAAGTGGTCTTGAAGGTAGTTTTTCACTCATCTCCCTCCTTTATTCTTATCTGATGATAGTCACTCTTTAGGTCTATCTTAGTGAAGTATTGTGCACCTCCCAAAAAATTCATAAGATCTTCAATACTGGGTATAGGGAACCTATACCTAATGGTAATCTTGTTGATAGCTCTAGAGTATTTAAATAGTATCCATGTACCCCCCTTCATAGGTTCTAGCACTATTGGGACTACACAAGGACTGATACTTTTTCTAATCAAACCATTTCCAAGAAGCTCTTGCACTTTTCTAGCTATCTCCTCATGTTGTTAGGGTTTCATTTTATAAGGAGCCTTGTTTTTGCAAAGATTCTCTTGGAAAAACCTCAATCTAATGACTTAATGTCCTTTGTGGTGTTAGGGTAGCAGGAGTTCTATCATTGATAATGTGTGTACTTATCCAATAGACATTGTATCTTTGCATGTATGTCTGCCTTCTTAGTCTTTGTTTCTTCCTTAGGAATTACAACAATATAAAATCCATAGCTTTGTTCCTCAAGAGCCATCAAGAACTCTTTTCCACTAACCAATAACACATTGGGGCCAACAATCTTTCCTTCTTCTTCATCCACCAATGATTGAATCTTATAGGTAACTTCATTCTTCTGAAATGAGTAAGAGTTCTTTTCATCATCATGGATGGATTTTCTATCAAACTGCCATGGTCTACCCAATAGTATATGACATGAATCCATGGGTAAAACATCACATAGGATCTTGTCAAGAAGTCTCCTGATTAAAGTTGTAGTTTAGAAATCATCAAGCGACATGGAGATTCAATAGTCGCTAAATCTCTTGATAAACCCAGGTTAGATGTTAGTTTGAATAACAGTATTGTCATGCAGTCATGTGAAAAAAGATGAGTTAAGTCAAAAATCAAGAGATTCAATGAAAACCTTTGGATGGAAGCCAGATCAGACGGTACTTGTGTGGTTGTAGAATAGAGTTGAAAAGTCAAGTAGTATCAAGCGATTAAGAGACAAGAAGGAAAAGTTGGACACGTGTCCATTTATCGTGAGGTCTCCGAATAAAACATGAGTTAGGGAGTTGTTTCAGCGACATAGAGAAACAACAGTCGCCAAGTCTCTAGATGTGACTTAAGTTTGAAGAACTGTTAAGAAAATGCTTAGTCATGATGTCTCTATAAGAAGAAGGGTTAAGTTAAAATATCAATCAACATGGAGATAACCATTGATCGAGAGTCTAATCCAATGACAGTCGCTAAGTCTCAGTAAGAAACTGCATTTAGAAAAAATATTAAGCGACAAGGAGATCACTCAATTGCTAGGTCGCTAGAAGTAAACCAGAGTTAAATAAAGACTTTTCTTCAGTGCTATCATGGACAGTTGATGACCAATAAGATTACAGATATTTTGACAGATGGAAAAGTAGCTGTAATATGATTTAATGCAGCCAATCAGATCTATTTTCAATCTCTTTTCAATTTTTATAAGGTTTTTATATGCAAAAGAACTCATCATAAATTGATTACTTGACAGTTTAAATGTCACGGCTAGAACCAGAATTGATGTTACAGTGCATGAAACTAATGGTAGAAATGACTGAATTGTATGTTTACCAGTTTGAAGAGACATTTGCATTGAATTCTCTATTATAAGTAAGCATGTCCATTATCATTTCATTCTTACCATCTTCCAATTTCTCAGAGCGAAGAGTTTCTATAGAGATTTTAGTATTTTTTGAAAAAAGATTGAATTCTCCAGTAGCAAGTGATTCAGAAAGGAGATTTCTTGATTCAGAATTTGATAGGGATTGTGATTTGTAGTGTTTTCAGTGATTATATTTCATATTACAAAGTATTTGATAGCTTGTGGTGAGGGTTTTGAGAAGATTTGTTTCAATATCAGTGATAAATCGGTGTGAACAGAACAGGAAGGAAAATGAGTCAAGCACAGAGTATGGGATCCACCAGTGGGAGAAGTGACGATGTTGATGATGAATCAAAAGGAAAAAGAAATTATTAAAATGATTTTCTCACTTTGCTTCTGTAACCACCTGGATTTGGTCTGTTCTGACTATAGACCCTATTTTCCCTAAGTGTGATCATACCCCCAATTATTTCACGACAATTTTACTTTGGCACAATTCATTTTAAATCAGATTTAATGTCCTAGGTGATTTTTATCACTAAATTATATTAACTGCTACAGCAATACAAATTCAAATCAAATCAAACCAATTAAAACAAATCAAATTTAAAGCATGGCTATAGTATTTAATCATAAAGGAATTAAATAAACCCCTAAATCAATTATTCACTTGCAAAGGAACCCATTCCCCTAGTCTAATTAATTTAATTTAATTGGCTACAGTCCTATTGATTATTAAAAATCAATTAAATTCTTAAATAATTAATATCCTATTTTTGAATGAATTAATTAAATTTAATTCATTTCATTAATATTCCTCTAAACCCCTAACCTAACACACTTCAACCACTTTGACCATGGGTTTGAACCTATCTCAACCCATTCACGCCATGCTAATCTAATTCTAATCTTAAATTCATCCTAACCCACCTCCTAATGTTGTCACATTCCATTAGGGAGTAATAAAGGACTCTACCCACTTGAGAAAGTCAAGGAATCTCAAGATTCCTTCCCTCAAGTCCACTTTCTCAAGCCACCCTCTTACACTCTTCCCATGCTTCTTTAATGTTCTGATTAATGCCTCATTAATGTAGATTCCTTAAACACATGTCTCCCCCATGCCTATTGAATACCTTTGGCATTTATTTCTTCTTAGACACCATTAATGAGTTTTTTAACTCCATTAATGCACCTTGTCCCCCCTCACTCTCCTCATTCTTCTATAAATAGAAGGGGTTTTTGAGCACAAATAAGCCTTCATTTTTAGAGTAAAATTGCATTTTTATGTTGTTAGAATAAACCTAGACTCATATCATATTTTATATTGCATATTCATGCATTGTTATTTTCATGCTTTTTAGAGCTAGAATGCATGTTTAGGAGATATCTCTCTTGTTTTAACTCAAATATTTCATGCTAAGTCCTATATATCACTGATAGTAGCATAATCTGAGGGCTATTGTGTTACTTATCATACTCTTCTTAGTTAGAAAGCAATAGGTCAATTTTAGTTTCTTTATATGCTCATCGAACCATGTTTTTCCACTAATGCAATGACCTATTAAAGTGTTGTGTCTCTCTTAATAGGTATAAAAATCACACACACATTTCTGGCACCCACCATGGGGCTCAAATCAAGATTTGCCTCATTTTTAACCTCCTTTTTCACTAATATTTATTCCCAGCTTTTAGGTCCAGAATCGCATCTAGTTATTTTGGCTCGCATTTGGGATACGCCATCGTACTCCAGAAAACAAGGCTCGCATCCAGGATTTCCTGGATCATTTTTTGTTGAGGATCACATCTGGGGAACATTCAATCGCATTTGGTGGCAAAGGCTCACATACGGTATATGATATCGCATCCTATCCTATTATTTTAGGATTGCATCTAGTAGAATATTTTGTGAACTTCACTGCCTAACCACTAACATCTGCGTGCTTGGTTTCTTTGGTCTTTTCACAGCTTAACTAGTGTTTTCAGGTTTCCATCAAAGGTTTTTTTGGGGATTTAAATGAAGGATACTAACATGGTTTTTTAGGGTTCCCAACCCCCATCTTGACCTCTATTTTTACATGCTTTTTACACTAATAATATTTTCTAATTTTCCACTAAACTGAATAGAGAACTATGTTCTTTTCCTTTTTAAGGAAAATTAGAAACTCACACCTCATTTTATGGGTTGAAAGGAATTTAGGGATAACTGAACCAGGGAAAAAAAAACTAAATTTCAATTTGAATCAATAACTGAACAATCAAAGCACTAAATTTGTGGGCTAATTGATCAAGCACATTGTCTAAATTTTGGGAACCAAAAATTGAACAAGCTACTCATTTAACATTGTGGATTAATTGAACAAGCAAACTTTACTTTCAAGCATTATGTTTTCCATTAAATAGAAACATCTTAAATCAAGCACAACATTGTTTGAGGGAACGAACTGCTTGCTTGATTATGTTTTGGGAGAAAATGGCATGGATTAGGAGAGTATGCTCTTCTTCTTCAGAGAAATTAGAAATATAGACATCCTACGCTCGCCAATCCTTCGTAAGCTTATTCAATATTAGAGGGCCTACCGGTTGAGGAAAAAATCTCCCAGGAATGACCCAAGTGAGGACAGGTTTTATGGCAACCCTTCCAACTCACTATAAATAATTGCTTCCTCGTAGGCCAAAGCCTCGGAAGACGGAGCCGGTTTTGTTCATAGAATTCTAACATCATTCTTTGAACATGCTTGGGTATGTGTAGAGAGGAGATGCATGAATCTTTCTTATGAGACTACATATACTTAAGTAATCATAGGGATATACGTCTCAATTTTTCCTTGTGCAATTCTATGGGGGACAGTTTTGAATGGATTGCCCAATAATAGACAACATTTCAACTGAAAGAATTCCTAATTCATCCCTGAAAGGGTGATAATATTTGTGCAAGGAAAAAATTAATTTCCCCAAGACACTCATCATATCATGCCCTCACTTGTGTTTGGAGTCGGCTAATACAACATCATAACTGCAGCCATTGTGTGCTTGGTGATGGTTGTATTATGATTAGCATTTGAGTATGTGCCTAAGTCAATGAGCAAATATTTTCATCCTCCACCTAGAAAATAGGGATAAGATGTGTGTCTGTTTCACCCTCCTAACAATGCAAATCTATTTGACGTGCCTAAAAAATCATTAAAAAGATAAACATCTTCAAACAAACAACAAATTTCAATCTTGGGTCCACACATGTGTTTTCATCCACTAACAAGTCTCGAACGCAAAACTACAATCAGGCGAACTTCACACACTTCCAAAACAAATTTTTCAAAACTAATTAAATCTAACAAAGACATTAGAAAATTGCATCGTAGATTTCCTAAATTGTATCTAGTATTTAGGCTCGCATCTAGTATCCTGGCTCGCATATAGTCAGCACATTGTCACATTTGGTATTTAAGCTCGCATCTAGGGTCATCAGTAGCTCACATCTAGTATTTCTAGGCTCGCATCTGGGAGCTCACATCTAGGATAGTGGGCACTTGCAAGATAGTTTCTCAAAAATTCTCAGTTAATTTGGATACCCTTCTGGCTCTTTAGTCTGTCCCTATTGTCTTTTCTATTTTCCCTGTCGTTATATCAAAACACTTTTTCAAAACGTCCACCTTGCATATCTTGTCAGTTTCTTGTAATCTGTCTCAATACGTGTGGTCTATCCTCTTCTTAAAAACACTTGGTTCCCAGCTCACTATCAGATCATTCTAACTCTCTGATACTGGAATCATTTACTTCCACCAAAACTCAAATGATACTTCCACCTAGACACACTCAAACAATTCAAGATACTACCTGACACTCGTGGGAAATGTTGACAAAAGTTGAGACACAACTTCATGGTTAACATAAGATGCAACAAGTACACCTCTAAAGGATCAAAAGTGCCTCCTAAATCACTGCACTTTCCTGGGGAAACATCTTGTAGTTCCCTACTCAATCTAGACTCTCCACAAATAGATAGAAACACTCGTGAATGGAGTGCAGCTTTTGAAGAATATGACAATAGAAAAAGTCAAAAGCACAAAGATCTCGATGAAAATGAAGAAACCACATTTGAACATCCTCCATTTGGATCAAACAGTGAGGGGGGGATCCCTAAAGATGAGTATGATAAAATCAAACAGAGAAAGAGGTTCCACA
This sequence comes from Thuja plicata, assembly GCA_018584345.1. Lineage (NCBI taxonomy): Eukaryota > Viridiplantae > Streptophyta > Pinopsida > Cupressales > Cupressaceae > Thuja > Thuja plicata. Next base: position 755,660 of record MU223216.1, read on the forward strand.
ATATATTGGAAAGGATAATTGACGATGATAAAGAGAAATACTTCCTCCATTTGGCATCCTTCGACATAAAATTACCCCCAAATTATGATGTGGAGAAACTCAAAGAAAAGGAGGTACCAACTCCTATATCCATTCTCACCAAGAAACTCACTTTGATGCAAACAGATCTCGTAACCCTCAAATAGGAGAAAGATAAACCCAAAACAAAATACTCTTTGGACACCATTTGTCCCTTTCCTTTTGACAAGAGTATCACTATGGTTCCATTCCCTCCTAATGTAGCATGACCAAAATACGACAAGTATACAGGGGAGACCGATCCACATGATCATGTTTGAGAGTTTTGTGCTCTTAGCATAGAGTACATGCATGAACCTACTTACCTCATGCGGCTTTTTCCTGGAAGTCTAGGAGGCAACGCCATGGAATGGTTCTCGAAACTAACGCCCAAGGTCAAAAATTTTGAGGAGTTGATTCAATAATTTATTCAACATTACTCCTACAACATCCAACATGGTGTGACTATGATGGATCTATGTAATACTAAACAAAAGACCGGTGAATCATTTACACACTTCCTTTAGAGATGGAGGAAAATCTTTGCACGGTACTCAAGAGCTATCCCTGAATCGGAGAAAATGGAAATCTTTGTCAATAACTTGGTACTAGAATTGAACTACGCATTGCAAATTCAAGATTTCCCTAGTTTAAATAGGATGATTAAAAATGCCCTCCATATTGAAGAAGTTATGGTCGTAAAGGGGGAGATCACTCTTCAAAGTGAAAAGAAACCTAAAAACTCCAACTCCAAACCTAAATGGTGGAAACAGAACAAAAAATTTGTCAATGATGGCATAGTAGATGCATCCAATATTGGTCCTAAACCTAAGGTATTCAATCTAACCAACAGTATGCAAACGAGCAAGGATGCCAAGTTAACAACTCCCATACTAAAAGAAAATAATGATAATAACAAGGGTCGGACGTGGACTTCAAAACCTCAAATAACATTCAGTCCTTTGGGAGAGACTCTCGAGACTATTTTGAAGACACTTCTAGATAATAAAGTTCTCACAATCCCAGATTCCAAATTGTGTGAACCAATGATCAAACCTAGATGGTGGGATGATAATTCCTACTGTGTCTTTCACAAGAAGAAAGGACACAAGACTAATAATTTCCTTAAGCTCAAACATGTCTTTCAAGACCTCATCAAAGGTGGAAAGATCAAAGTGGAAGGACACACTACCAATGAAGATCATACAGCATTCAATAAACCATTTCCTAATTATGACAAAGGGGAAACATCTAAAGGGAAAAGTAATGAAGTAAACTATATCTATCCCAACAATGACAATATGATCAATATGCTAGACGTTATAACAGAATCAATTAATGTGGTCACAATCAAAGGTGTTTCATTTCACTCGAATGTAGTGACTCAAAGCCAAGCATAGGTCATGATCAAAGGACCCAATTCTTCCCCAAAACCAGCATCAACGTCCAAGATTCCTATTATTACTATTCCTAAACTAGCAGCAAAACACATGGTTACTATTCTTGGAGCAAAGTATGACTTGGTAGACCAATTTCAACTAACCCCTACCAAAATTTCCATTTTTGAGTTGCTCAAAATATCCACAGTACATAGGGAAATCCTAGAACAAGCTCTACATGTTGCTAATGTCCCAAAGGCTATTGATATAGACAAATTCCAAGTGATGGTCAATCACATCTCAGCGCCACATTACCTCTCCTTTTCTGAAGAGGATGATAAATCTTTGACACATCCACATAATCAACCCCTCCATATCGAGTTCCTCATTCATAAATCCTATGTTAGACGCGTGTTGATAGATGGAGGCATAGGATTGAATATTTGTACACTTAATATAATTAGGAAGCTGGGTCTTTCAGAACAAACCATTGACTCTAGAAGAAAAATAACTATCAAAGCTTATGATGAGGAAGAAAGATCCTCTAAAGGAATTATTGTTCTACCTATCAGAGTCAGACCAATTGAAAGGAATGTCATATGCCAAGTTTTGGATCTACTCCTGGCCTACAATATCCTGTTGGGGAGACCATGGATTCATGAAATGCAAGTTGTATCGTCTACTTACCACCAGTGCATAAAGTTCCCACATAATGGGTTGGAAGTGATAATTCCTATGGATGCTAACTATACTTGTAATAATATCAAAGCAGGTAGTATGATTCCACATAACAAGGAAGCTATGGATGAGATCGCTTCTAAAACTACCAGGGACATGGTTATGAAGAGTTTTGGAAAAACCTTAAAACTTGAAGAAACAAGTATGGGAGAATACAAACTGGACCTGAATCCATCACTAACAGAACTTCTGGTGTCGCCAAGATCCTATGGAAAACCTTCCTCAACATTCACACCTACTACATCCAAGGAGCTAGAAATACACAAAGCAACTGGCATGGTAAAGGCATCCACATCTTCTTTAGATAACATAGAAGAACATGTAGTCTTGGACTAGCTTTACAAAGGAGAATTGGTGGTAGCCGAAGTCAAACATGTGGAAATATCCCCAGACCTGTATGGAAAAGGATATGATTTCCTCAAGAAAATGGGATACAAAGGAAAGGGACCTCTAAAAAACATAGGAAGAGGACTTATTAATCCTATACCCATGGAGTTCCATAATACCAGAGACAAAACGGGACTGGGTTTTAATACTAAAACTGACAAACCTGCTTCAAAAGACATCCCAGCCTCAAACAAAGGGAGTGATGAAATAGATGAGCTAGAGCAGTGGTCTTATGAAAGGTTATTACATGTTGGCATAGAGAATCCCAACTATCAAGGAGAGTTCTATGTACCCAGCTTTGAGGTACCTCAAGATCTTCACATACCTTTGTTAGCACAACCTCCCATTCAAGAGGTAGGAAACTCAACAACAAATGATTCAGAGATACCCTTGATAGCAACAGCTATAGAAAGCACACCCCGACGATAGGATTTACATCCTAACTAGGGGTAGTTGGTCACAGTTTCACATGTTCTTGATCTACCACACTTTGATCCAAGGTAGCTAACCGATTACATCAAATAACTATTGTTGAATACTTAAGTAGATCTGATGATGAGGTCACTAACTCTCATGATTATGAATGGGACAAGTTGTCTGTCACCATAGAAGATATTGAAATAGATACAATTCACATGTTTGTGGCTCCCTTAGCTCCTTGTGAACAGTCTAACACTACTCCCAACAACACTGATAATCCTGAAGCAGAGGGAGAGTTCCTTCTCCCTATCATGGATGGAGAGACTGGTGCTTTCCTAAGTCTAGAAAAAATTCAAAGGCGACAAGAAAGAAGCCTCCTTTTATAGAGAGATGAAGATGATAGTTTTACTGATGAGTCACTAGAGTTTGGTCCACATATGACTAAAAATGACCCTTTTTATGATGATCTAGCTCTTTTTGATCTAAACATTGAAGAAATTAACTTAACAGAACATGTCATGTCGATTAATGGTCTTGATGCTAACACGATCTTGTCCTTCCCAGAGTCTGATTCCTTGTCTTTGATACACCCAAATCTAATTGATTGGACTAACACATATCCTACTCCTATTCTCAACTTTCCCAATGACTACACCCTGGCCTGATATCTCAATGCTTGTGAACCTTACCCTTCTTCCACCAATGCAAGGAGTGAGAATATGTCACAGGACAATATCAGGTTTCTCAGTCAACAATTGAAAAATAAAAATAAAAATCGAACTGATGGTGAAAACCACATTGTGGCAGTGTCATATCCTAAAATAGTAAAAATAAATGACATATCTAATGGTGAAAAACTCTCGTAGGTGTTAAAAGATGAGGTTCTTGATATCCTCCCCAAATATTTTTAGGAAAGGTCTTCAGTCCTAATATAACCAACACAGCCAGTTAATTTGGGCATAATCGAAGATCCTCAAATAGTACACCTAGCACAATCTTTGTTAGAAGAAGAGAAGACACAGTTTACAGAGTTCCTGAGAGAAAATAAGATCAACTTTGCATGGTCTTATATGGATATTCCTGGACTAGATCCTAATCTAATCATGCATCACTTATCTATAGCTCCTGGAATCAAGCCCGTGAAATAAAAACTTAGAAAGATGCATCCTCATGTTGCATTGCTAGTAAAAGCAGAGCTAGAAAAATTGGTGATAGCTGATTTTTCAGAGTCATTGCCTATGCAGGATGGATCTACAATGTGGTTCCTGTGTCTAAATCTGATAAATCTATCAGGATCTGTACAGACTTTAGGGACTTAAACAAGGCATGTCCAAAGGATGACTTCCCACTACCTAACATTGACATGATCATAGACCTCACAGTAGGCTACCCAATGTATTCCTTAATGGATGGTTTCTTAGACTATAATCAAATCAAAATTGCCCCTGAGGATCAAGAGAAAAATGCATTTACATGCGCATGGGGCACCTTTTGCTAGAACTTCATGCCATTTGGGTTAAATAATTCCGATGCAACATATCAAGGAGAAATGACTACTATATTCCACGATATGATGCATAAAAACATGGAGGATTATGTGGATGACACCTTAGCCAAAGAGAGGAGCACTCATATTGCTGATTTACAAAAGATATTGGGTCGAATGGAGCAATTTCAACTTAGGCTCAATCCAAAGAAGTGTACCTTTGGATTCCAATCAGGAAAGCTCTTAGGGTTTATAGTTTCAGCAAAGGGAATTGAGGTAGATCCTGCAAAGGTGAAAGCTATTCTAGAGATGACTCCTCCATGCAACATCAATCAAATGAGGACGTTACAAGGGAGACTTCAATCAATAAAAGGTTCATATCACAACTTGCTGATAGAGCACAACCCTTTACAAAATTACTACATAAAGGGGTCACCTTCAAATGTGATGAACACTGTGAAGCTAACTTCAGAGAATTAAAAGGGTAACTGGCTACTCCTCCTATTCTTATGGCACCTATTCATGGAATATCATTACTCCTGTATATTTCAGATATAGCTACATCATTAGGAGTATTATTAGCACAAGATGATGAAACAAGGAAAGAAAGAGCTATCTACTACATCAGTAGAACACTAGTCTCCTATGAGCTCAATTACAACATTATTGAAAAAGCATGCTTAGCAGTCATCTTCGTGTCATAGAAATTGAGACACTACATGCTCTTGCACACAGTAAGGCTCATTTCTAAGATTGATCCTCTGAAGTACCTTTTGAGAAAAATAGCATTAACAGGACGTCTGGCAAAATGGGTCCTCATTCTAAGTGAATTTGACATTGAGTATGTAGACAAGAGAGCTATTAAAGGACAAGTCCTTGCAAATCAACTAGCTGATTCACCACTTCAAGATGATGAACCTTGAAGGATTGAATTCCCTGATGATACCATTATGAATCTAACTAAGTAACCATGGAAGATTTACTTTGATGGTTCTTCAACGCAACAAGGCTCTGGGGCAGGAGTTCTATTCATAACTCCTCAAGGCTACAAGATACCCAAGTCTTAAAAATTGATGTTCCCATGCACGAACAACATTTCAAAATATGAGGCACTAGTCAATGGTCTTAAGCTTGCCATGGAGTGGAAGATTTTAGAGTTACACATGTACGGTGACTCCCAGCTCATTATCAATCAAGTTAATGGAGATTACCAGACAAAAGATGAAAATTTGACACCCTACAAGCAACTAGTTGATGACCTAAAGAAATACTTTGTCTTCATCACATTCTAGCAGATACCCAGAGCAGAGAATAAAGTTGTTAATGCTATGGCTACATTGGTGTCCATGTCACAACTAGAGGAACATCAATTCTGCTATGACTTCTTGGTGGAATAACTCTCCCATCCTACCTTTGATACCCCTGAATACCAAGTAATCTATGCTTTGAACACCCTAGACCAATCTCGGTATGCCAATATCAGTGCCTATCTCATTGACCAAACTATTCCTAAAAATCTATCCAGAAATGAGAAAAGAGCCTTGATTAGGATAGCATCGCATTATATCCTCGTAACTAATAACTTATATCGATGAGGTCTTAATGGTATGCTTCTTAGATGTTTAGAACTCGCAGAGTTTGATCGCGCATTAAAAGAAGTCCACGAAGGTGTATGTGGATCACATTCGAATGACTTTTCACTAGCAAAGAAATTGCTCAGAGTAGGCTATTACTAGCCAACCATGGAAAAAGATTCTATTCAATTTTCAAAAACATGTCTTAAATGTCAGACACGTGGAAATCTCATCCATGCTCCTACCAGAGAACATATACCTTTTATTACACATTGGCCATTTCATCAATGGGCCTTTGACTTGGTTGAACAAATACATCCCAATTCTTCAAATGGACACAAGTTCATCATTACGGCCACTGAGTATTTTACAAAGTGGGTTGAGGCCATGCCACTAATCAAAGCCACTAGAAAACAGGTGGCTATGTTCATTCTGAACTACATTATCTATAGATATGGGATACCCTCTTCAATTGTAACAGACAATGGGGGCCAATTTAAAAATCAAGACATTGATGACCTTTGTGAACAGTTCCACATCACTCAACACTGCTGCTCAATCTATTATCTTCAAGGTAATCGACAGGCTAAGGCATCCAATAAAAATATTCTCAAAATCCTACACCGAACTGTAAGTAAGTCTGGCAGAGACTGGCATCTACAACTAAATCCGGCACTATGGGCCTACAAAACAAGTATCAAAACACCAATTGGAGCCACGCCATTTTCTCTAGTCTATGGCACTGAAGTAGTACTACCTATTGAGGTTGAAATCCCATCCTTCCAGATATCTTTACAAGGTCTTGTAACTGATGAGCAGTACCGCATAGATAGGGTGAATTCTTTAGACCTACTTGATGAGCGCAGACAACATGCGTTTGATCATCTGAAGGTGTACCAAGCACACATGTCCAAAGGGTATAACAAGAAGGTCAAACCACGTAAATTTGAAGTGGGGGATCTCGTCTTAAAGGAGAATCCTAAGAACCAGCCCAATAGAGAACATAAGGGAAAATTTAAACCTAACTGGTCGGGACCTTATGTTATCACTGCTACTTTTGGGACTGGAGCTTATCAACTAGCTACACCTGAGGGAGACGTTCTTCTAGATCCTATCAATACTCTACATTTGAAGTGGTTCTACACTTGATGTTTGGCTAGCAGAGCTTGTACAGTGAAATAGTTCTCAGAAAATACCAAAAACATTCAGAAATTGATCCTGAAGAAATCCAAAAAGAGTGGAAAAAGTCCTGAAGAAAGGTATCCTTGGTGAAAACCTGGCAAACAGGTGCCTTGATACTACAAAAACATTCAAAAAAGCAAAAATAGAAAAATTTTTGAAAAAGACAAAAGTGCCTTGATGACAACCTGGTAAAACAGGCATCTTGGTAGCAAAAAGAAAGAAAAGATCTTTCCAAGTGGTGAAAACCTGGCAATCAGGTGTCACTTGTGTTCTGCACTCCATCTATCAAAGCATCACTGATACAAAACCTTCACAATTACACATGTGCTAAAATGTTGACTTTGTTTCCTAAACAAACTATCTTATCCTCGCTTGGGATTTGTCTACATTTTTGTCTTAGGATCAAGTCATTCTGCACTAGGGGCATCTTTTCTAGTCTGATAGGTTGCATCTGCTAGGTCGTCATAGGATGGTTTGTATCATGATATGATTCTTTCTGATACTTTCACTACCACTATCACTTTTACGACACAAGTATGACACAAACATTGCACTAACATGAATGGTGTTCCTATGACTCACCTGGGATTGCGAACAAGAAAAAAAAAGTTATACATAGACATGGGACACATATTGCTTTAAATCCAAACTTTTGATTGATTGAATCTCTACTGCACTTGAAAAATGAATCAATAGTATTTCTCAATACTACCTAAACATAGTTTGATCTTGGTTTTATTATGACTCTTTTATGTCCTGGTGATGTTTTACCTAGGGGCATCTAAGCAGTTATGGATTTTGTTTGATTGATTCTCAATTGATGTTGTTATGCCTTCCGAGTTACTCCATGATGTCTGTGCAAAGACAAAGATTCGCAAGGACAGGGGGCATAACATTTTCTTGGTTTTCTACGTATGGTGATTGTTACAAATGATCCTATAAATTTCACCTAACTTGGATGCTTATGGTAAGAACTGCCACTATGGGTGGATAGTTGCATGCATCTCGATCTTTGTTATGTGTAAACTACGGTGAGGTTGATACAATTTCCTTGTTTTTTTTCTAAAAGGTTCAGATTCTCGCTAAGGTATACGAAGCATAATGTACCCAAGGATATGAATTTTCAAGTTCATCATGGGTCCAATATCTTGCCTTACACAGAATCTGGTATATTAAACACAAGGTGACTTTTTTGTTATCCTGGCTTCTATGCCTTGATGCCTAAGTTTATTTCCAACGTTCCAATTAAAGATAGTATTCATACTTTCATAATATCAGTGGGTATTAGTGATGGTTGTACTATCAGGTGGTATCAATTCCAAAAAGTTCCCAATGATGATAAAATGGCTACAATATCTTTAAATTAGTGACAAGTCCTAAGAGTCTGCATATAGCTACATTTAGAGATTGCATGATTCATTTTTAAAGTAAAAAGCATAGGGAGATTTGTACTAAAAAATGATTTATATTTTCTTCTTTTGAATCCAAGTTGATTACATCCATTTACTTGAACTGATATGTATATCGTTGCACATCCATAACATACATTTTGCATTCATAAAATGAGACAGAAGGAAAATACAAAAACAAAGCATTTATGCATTACATTTAATTTTACATCCTAGGTGCATTTGTACATTTTACTTGCATAAGGAAAAATCAAAAACATACATTTGCATATTCACATAGTATCATTTGAAACATATTTATATCAGTGATAAATCCAAAATGATGTCATCATCTTAATATAACTCATCAAGAGACCAAAATATCATCACATGTGCAAATAGATCTATCAAAGTAGAGAGAACTCATGAAACATGTCAGAATCAGAAACAACTGCATCAGATATATATCTTGAACATGGTACAAATCAAAATATGACACAAGTCTACATAAAAAGTATCAAAAGGTCAGAAGATCAGAAAGAATCAAGTGTGTGTGTGTGTGTGTGTGTGTCAAGTACAAAAGAAAGATCTTAGAAGGACCCAGATATACAATATACATGTGTAAACAAAATATAGCATCAGCTCTGGCTACCCCCCTCTCCCTGATCTGGAGGAGGAAGACGAGGTGGTATAAATGGAGGAGGAGGAGGCATAGCCCCCTCTAACTACTGAGCTAACAATGAAAAAGACACTACTCTCTACCCCTCTGGCACTGCTGCATGATAAAGAGCATAATAATAAGTGGCTCTTTGGCCCTAATGAACAACAGTATGAGCCTGTATATCTCACTCTATCCTGAGTCTCTCCATCTGTCTATCCCTATCTGTGAGAAATGCATCTAATATAGAAATCCTTGACTCTGTTGCAATGACCCTACCCTCTAGAGATGTGATCTATGCCCTCAGTTGCTCTCTCTCCCACTCACATTGAGAAAGTGTGTCTTTGTCTCTGCTAGAACCCTTGCCAGAATCCTATCCTGAAGGCCTATCCTGAGATCTATCCTGTGATCTGTCAGGATATCTCTATTGTTGATGCCTCTGTTGATCTTCTATAAGTAATGGGCGTAGATCTATCCGAGGAGCAACAAATCTAAATCAGGTTTACCGACCCTCTCCACTCCCACTAGAAACATCTACATGGCCACCCATAGTACCACCACCCCTGTCATCTACATCATCATCCCCCTCATATGGAGGAGGACATCTCCCATCTTGACCTCCATCTTGGCCACTATCTCTCCCTCTATGCCTGTCAGTGCCCCTATCTCTCTGAGCTCCTCCTCTCCCTCTGGCGGGACGATCATCTAGATCATAATCTAGTGGCTCCTCTATGAGAGGAATGACCTCCTCTCGTACCGTGAATCAAGGGAATGGATGTTGAAGCATCTCTATTGTGTATCCATCTGAGCAACCTACATCTGCAACATCCAGGCGAAGATCCAAATCTACTCGAACCATGTCATGAATCTCCTGATGGGCAGTCTCATAAATCAGCTGGGCACCCCACAATGGTACCTCATCTCAAATCTAGGCATATACAGTGATATCCTGAGTCCTGCCCTACCATCGATCATACTATCTCAGAACTCGGGAGACCATGAACCACTCTACAACATATCTAGTCCTCCCAATGAGGTACCTACTCTGAAATAAAAATGGCACTTGTCAGGCATCTGAGGTCCACTCCTCACAATCTAAATATGGTCGCCAGATGACCTCAGTCATATCATCAAAGAGCTGCCGCCAGTACTCTACCTTTCCCAGATGGGGTTGCTGAATAGGACCTACATACATATATACATAGGCTTGTTCTGGTGCCCATTGTCTATCTACTATCGGTTGTGTAACAGGGATGTGCTCCCAGGCCCAGATCTGAAGAATCAATATACCTACAGTCATGCTCTGAGTATAATGATATACAATCTCATGAAACTCTCGATACATATGGGCTAGGATGCAACTACCCCATGCAAATCTTCACCTGTGGATGAACATCTACTCTAGCATATCCACCCATCTGACCAAGAACCTGTGCTAACCTCTGTCTGTCATCAGGATGCCACCTATCATGCCTGTTAAGTACATAGATAATTGATCATAATGATCGACCATATAGTTCCATGAGAGGTATCTTCGATCAATGGTGTCATCCTGAAAATACCGACGAGCTGCTCAATTTTCCATGGCCGATGTCACCTCAAAGTGCACCTCATGACCAATAATCAGAACACGCAATATCCTCCATACGTCCTCAAGAGTAACTATAATCTCCCTGGTTAGAAGATGGAAGGTTTTGTGCTATGAGTGCCATCTCTTGGCAAGAGTAGTCAACAACCCTTAGTTTACCCCTATCTCAGATAAACCTATCAAAGACTGTAATCCACAACAGACTACTATCACATGCTCATCTGTTGATAATAATCCAAACAAGGCAAGCACATGACCTGGATATGTGCCTCTAAAAGAAACTACCTCAAAATATGCCTATTTTTTACACATACAAAGATAAAATCAGTGTTCTATCTACAACAAAGATGCAGACTCCTGATCAGCTAAGTAATTCAAGGTCTGCGACAAGCAAACAAATCAAAATGGCTAAGTTCCTAAGTCTACAAATGAGATGCAATCCTGGAAAGACAGTGTGCGATCTCTTTTAATGGATGTGATCCTGGAAATACAGGATGCAATTGAAATCACTTGGTGCGATCCCCAAAATATAGGATGCGACCCTAAAAGTAGGGTACGATCCTAAATGGACTGTGTATAACACACAGCCAAATTTCAACTAAAAACAAGGCAAAAAATGACAAACGGGATGCGATCCAGGATATCTTGTATGTGATGCAAAAATCCAAAAAAACTGGATATGATCCAAGAAATACTGGATGTGACACGGGTTTGACAGGGTGCAATCTGGAATCCCGGATGTGACCCAACACTTAAAAGGCTATAGAAGCTGTAAAAATGTATAAAATTCACATTTGCAAAAATCACGAGGTAGTTTTACGAGCACTTACCAGAGATGGGTAATCAGTCAGGCACTGGTGTCAACGGCTCATCTCAAAATGATGCTTCCTAACAGGGACCACCATCTTCTCTGCAGAGCTTTCAGATTTACTATGGATAAAAGTGAAAATGAATAGTAAAATGGTAATTTTTGAGGCTTATATTGGTCTTTTGAGCCATTTAGGAGTTCTAAAACTCCTCCCAGGCAACTGAAACTACATTTCTATTCTTTTTTTGATCAATCGGGAACCAAATCGAAGGTGCCTAAGATATTTTACGCAGCACAGTACCATTTTTGCGATAGCTCCAAAAAATACATATTTACTCCATTTGTTCTGAAAAACTGTCAAAATTGCACATTTTATCATAAATCTTGATCTGACATCATTTTATCAATCTCACCACTCACATTTTCATGTAATTAACTTGGTTTTTGTGTGTTTTATTTTTAACACACCCGTGTTTCTTCACTTCTTCTACTCTGTTCTTTCTTGCCTTAACCGCTTCCTCCAAGTGATATGTTCTTTCAACTGAGGGATTTTATTCTTTTCCTTCGATTTTGTTCCCAAGGGGGTGTGATCACACTATCATCAATTAAATTTTTTCTCAAAACAATATTAAAACTACTTCATTATCAAACAAACTAGGGGCATGACAGTTTCCTTGACTAAGTCAGAACTGTTGGATAGAAAGTTTTGGTTCTCATAAGCTGGATATCTTGTGTTTCCCCATTTTAAAAGATTCTTACTAAGCTCCTGGTAGCTTCTCACTGACTTTTGGACGACAACCAAGTTCGAAATCAGTATTATCAATCTTTGGACGACAGTCAAGTTCAAAATTGGTATTTTTAAAAATCTTTTATTGACCTTTGGATGATAACTAGGTTCAAAGTCAATTCTATCAATTTAGTTCGATCAAGTGCGAGACTGATCTCATCAGGCATTTCATTCGATCATGAGCAAAATTCTCAATCTTTCTGAAGTCAAAATCAAAAAACTTTCTTTGAATCAATGCGTCGCTCGCACATCAATTCAAAGAGGGGCAAATGTAACCACCTGGATTTGTTCTGTTCTGACTATAGACCCTATTTTCCCTAAGTGTGATCATACCCCCAATTATGTCACGACAATGTTACTTTGGTAAAATTCATTTTAAATCAGATTTAATGTCCTAGGTCATTTTTATCACTAAATTATATTAACTACTATAGCCATACAAATTCAAATCAAATCAAACCAATTAAAACAAATCAAATTTAAAACATGGCTATAGTATTTAATCATAAAGGAATTAAATAAACCCCTAAATCAATTATTCACTTGCAAAGGAACCCATTCCCCTAGCCTAATTAATTTAATTAAATTGGCTATAGTCCTATTGATTATTAAAAATCAATTAAATTCTTAAATAATTAATATCCTATTTTTGAATGAATTAAATAAATTTAATTCATTTCATTAATATTCCTCTAAACCCCTAACCTAACCCACTTCAACCACTTTGACCCTGGGTTTGAACCTATCTCAACCAATTCAACCCATGCTAATCTAATTCTAATCCTAAATTCATCCTAACCCACCTCCTAATGTTGTCACATTCCATTAGGGAGTAATTAAGGACTCCACCCACTTGAGAAAGTCAAGGAATCTCAAGATTCCTTCCCTCAAGTCCACTTTCTCAAGCCACCCTCTTACACTTTTCCCATGCTTCTTTAAGGTTCTCATTAATGCCTCATTAATGTAGATTTCTTAAGCCCATGCCTATTGAATTCCTTCGGCATTTATATATTCTTACACGCCATAAATGAGTTTTTCAACTCCATTAATGCAACTTGTCCCCCCTCTCTCTCCTCATTCTTCTATAAATAGAAGGGGTTTTTGAGCACAAATAAGCCTTCATTTTTAGACTAAAATTGCATTATTATTTTGTTAGAATAAACCTAGACTCATATCATATTTTAGATTTCATATTCATGCATTTTTATTTTCATGCTTTTTAGAGATAGAATGCATGTTTAGGAGATATATCTCTTGTTTTAACTCAAATATTGCATGCTAATTCGTATATGTCACTGATAGTAGCAAAATCTAAGGGCTATTGTGTTACTTATCATACTCTTCTTAGTTAGAAAGCAATAGGTCGATTTTAGTTTCTTTATATGCTCATCTAACCATGTTTTTCCACTAATGCAATGACCTTTTGAAGTGTTGTGTCTCTCTTAACAGGTACAAAAATCACACACACAGCTTCCAAGCTCAAGCCAAAATAGAAAGGTTAGTGTTGAAGTCCTAATTGATGATATGTCTTACATTAGGGATGCAAAAACTTTAGGTTCATCAGGGTATTCATTGTTTAATTATTTCTTTAACAACAGTGATGAACCCATGCCTATTTTAGACCCTTGGACCTATGGATTGGTCAGGTTGATTGTTCCTGACATCTTTGTAGATGTTGATTTCATTTAGAATTGGCCAGTAGGTATGATACCCTGACCAAAACAATTAAGAGGGATGATGGAAAACCCCTACTTACCTTAGACCAAAATTATTTCATGAAGGCCTTCAACATGTACTACCCTATGACTACTGAGATAAACTTAAAGAGCTTAGAGAATAGGTATACTAGATAATCTGGCATTGCTTCCAAATTGATCAAGGAACATCATGTTCCTAAGAAAATGAAAACCTACATAGCACCCATGCCAGGAGCGGCCTCATATTTTTATAAGGACCCAAATTTCTACATAAAATACATATCATATTCACTATTCAGAGTGCTGGGAAAGGATGTCAGGGCAGAAATGATTACTTCAGATATTTTGATGATGGTGTTAGACATGCAGAACCTCCATACCATGTCTAACTATGACTATATCCAATATATCATAGATCAAATGCACAGGGTTTTATAGATATACAAAGTAAAAATGATCACCCTAAGTTTATGCATTATTCAGTTCTTATGCATTTGATCCTGTACTATACCTCCTCACTTATGAACTGTCAGTATTCACAGACACAAAGGTTTCATCACAACCAGCCTAATCCTATTCAATTTTGGCTTAGAGTATGGAATTGCACGTCCAGAGAATAGAATTTTTGTGCTTTTGAAAATTGGATAGTATATCCAATTCTTCAGTGCTTAGGTGTTGATAAAACTAGGTTTCCTATCAAGGTAATACAATTATTGAGGTCATGCCAATATCTTAACAAATGGCCAGGAGACCACAACTAGAGTGATTGTTACTATGAGAATAACTTAATAATAATGAGGGTGTATGGATGTACCCACCCTCCACATATTTCCATTTCATGTACCACCAAGGGTAGCTGCAATGGAATTCATCAGGCGGCTCATTTTGACAGACAAGGAGCATCTAGCATCACATAGGAAGGGTACATTTACCCCTAGGCAGTTCTAAATTTACAATTTTACTATTAGAAAAGGAGCATTGGACCTTGTAAACACTTGGATGAATCATTATAGGATGAATGTGGCTTTACATAGATATGTTGATACAAAGGGTTTCATCCTCAATGCCAAGAAATTGGTGACACCAACTATCCCCTACACCAAAGAGCATGAAGAGTGCATGGAAGAAGATTTGATAAGAAATATTTTGGAAGATGAGGAGGTGGATAGGAGAGCCATAAAGTTCAATGAACTTATGGACATGGAGAGGAAGGTCAAGAGAAAAGGTTTAAAATTTGGGGGATTCTTCCCTGATATGCCTTATTTGAAGAGGTTAGAAGCCATGATCAACTCTCACACTCTCCTCTATAATCAGATAGAAGATGCACTAGTGGTTCTGGATAAAGGCCATAAAGGGCACTCATCATCAAAGTATGATGATGATAGTGATGAATACCATGAACCTGGCCCCCCTCCAGTTGATCAAGCAATTACTAAAGAGCAGGTAGCTGAAGAAGAGAATATCATTGGCCTAACTAAGGTCCCTAAGAAGGAAGTGACAAATGAACCCCCACAAAAGAGACAAAAAGTAGAAATAGGGGAACCTTCTCAAAGGAAGGAGAAAAGAATAGACAAAGTTGTTGTCCTTATAACTAGGAATATTCCTTATGATCACTTACTAAGAAAATAGATCAGGGCAGGTAAAAAATTGCAAAAGGATGCAGAAGAAGAGGAGGAGCTACCTCTTAGGTCCTGTATAGATGAGAGGTTGATACATCAAGAGGAATTCTTGAAGGATGAGAACTTCATAAAAATAAAGGAATTCAAAGATTTCCTCATCTAGAACAAGAAATAATAGGTTGGAAAATAGTTTCAATTGGCAGGTGGTGACCCAGTCACCCAAGAGGCTCTACAGACATTGCAGGATTATGGCCTTCAATGTGTACTACCCTATGACTACTGAGATAAACTTGAAGAGACTAGAGAATAGGTATACTAGAGAATCTGGCATTGCTGCCAAATTCATCAAGGAACATCATGTTCCTAAGAAAATGAAAACCTACATAGCACCCATGCCAGGAGCGGCCCCATATTTTTATAAGGACCCAAATTTCTACATAAAATACATATCATATTCACTATTTAGAGTGCTGGGAAAGGATGTCGGGGCAGAAATGATTACTTCAGATATTTTGATGATGGTGTTGGACATGCAGAACCTCCATACCATGTCTAACTATGACTATATCCAATATATCATAGATCAAATGCACCAGGGGTTTATAGATATACAAAGTAAAAATGATCACCCTAAGTTTATGCATTATTTAGTTCTTATGCATTTGATCATGTACTATACCTCTTCACTCATGAACTATGAGTATTTACAGCCACAAAGGTTTCATCACAACCAGCCTAACCCTGTTCAATTTTGGCTTAGAGTATGGAATTACACCTCTAGAGAACAGGATTTTTGTGCTTTTGAAAATTGGATAGTATATCCAATTCTTCAGTGCTTAGGTGTTGATAAAACTAAGTTTCCTGTCAAGGTAATACAATTATTGAGGTCATGCCAATATCTTGACAAATGGCCAAGAGACCACAACTGGAGGGATTGTTACAATGTGAATAACTTAATAATAATGAGGGTGTATGGATGTACCCACCCTCCACCCATATTTCCATTTCATGTACCACCAAGGGTAGCTACAATGGAATTCATCAGGCAGCTCATTTTGACAGACAAGGAGCATCTAGCATCACATAGGAAGGGTACATTTACCCCTAGGCAGTTCTAAATTTACTATTTTACTATTGGAAAAGGAGTATTGGACCTTGTAAACACTTGGATGAATCATTATAGGATGAATGTGGCTTTACATAGATATGTTGATACAAAGGGTTTCATCCTCAATGCCAAGAAATTGGTGACACCAACTATCCCCTACACCAAAGAACATGAAGAGTGCATGGAAGAAGATTTGATAAGAAATATTTTGGAAGATGAGGAGGTGGATAGGAGAGCCATAAATTTCAATGAACTTATGGACTTGGAGAGGCAGGTCAAGAGAAAAGGTTTAAAATTTGGGGGATTCTTCCCTGATATGCCTTATTTGAAGAGGTTAGAAGCCATGATCAACTCTCACACTCTCCTCTGTAATCAGCTAGAAGATGCACTAGTGGTTATAGATAAAGGGCATAAAGGGAACTCATCATCAAAGTATGATGATGATAGTGATGAATACCATTAACCTGGCCCCCCTCCAGTTGATCAAGCAATTACTGAAGAGCAGGCAGCTGAAGAAGAGAATATAATTGGCCTAACTAAGGTCCCTAAGAAGGAAGTGACAAATGAACCCCCAAAAAATAGATAAAAAGTAGAAATAGGGGAACCTTCTCAAAGGAAGAAGAAAAGAATAGACAAATTTGTTGTCCTTATAACTGGGAACATGCCTTATGATCACTTACTGAGAAAACAGATCAGGGCAAGTAAAAAATTGCAAAAGGATGCAGAAGAAGAGGAGCTACCTCTTAGGTCCTGTACAGATAAGAGGTTGATACATCAAGAGGAATTCTTGAAGGATGAAAACTTCATAAAAATAAAGGAATTAAAATATTTCCTCATCTGGAACAAGAAACAACAGGTTGGAAAATAGTTGCAATTGGCAGGTGGTGACCCAGTCACCCAAGAGGCTCTACAGACATTGCAGGATTATGATCCTGAATCTGAGAAAATCACACCAGAGCAAGCAAGGCAGCTGGTCAAGGCCAGTGGGATGTTATTAGTGGAAGGTTGGGAACTATCTTCAGCTTTTATAATAGATCAAATAAGAAAATAAACTGATGTCAAATTGTCATCAGAAACTTAGGTTGGGGATTTGATAAGAGGGTTTGGATATAACCCTAAATCCCAGGCACTTGCAATGTGGAGCTTAGCTCCTAAAGATCAAAAGCCATCCCTTCTAAATATTCATGAAAAGATGGAGGGTAATAAGATAATCTAGTCAATCTAGAATATAGAAGATTTGGAAATATCCCAAGTGCTAACTCACTTTGCCCAACTCAATGAGGCAAAAGTAGTTCAGATGTCAGAAAAACTACAGAAACCTACTAGTGATACTAGTGATATTGTTAAGGACAGAGAGTTAGGATTGGTGAAGATCAAAGAGAAAGAGAAGCTCATAGCTGAGCTTACCCAAAAATTACTAGATGTGACAAATCCTGCCCCTACTGAGCCTAAAGAGGTAATAGATATTGAGATCCAAACAGAAGATACAGGAGAAATAGCTACTGAAATAGAGCTAGAGGTTAGAGAGCGCAATAGTATTATTTTGGGAGCATTAACTTTAATTTTGCAGCATTGAATTGACACCATCAATAAAAAAATTTATGTGGTATATGGGGCTTATGGAAATTTTCCAGGCTTACAAACAGAGGTCACTAATTTTTGTCAATTTTGAATCCATACTATTCAACCTGGTCTAGAAGGACAACACTTTTTGAGAGGTTCGTATATGTGCAACCATTAAGGTTAGATTTTCCAGAAATAGTAAGTTTGGTTGGTACAAAGATAGAACAGATTGGAGCCACCTTATCCTTCTTTAAATGAAAATAAAATCAGATTGAGGCTAGGCTAAATATGCTCAGGACAGGTTTTAGCAGGTTTATACCTCCCATTAGAACAGAGGATGATCAAATCAAGCCATTAGGGATATGGGGATAAAAATTTGATAATTTACTTCTCAATAAGGATATATACATATCTGATCAAGGAGAGTTAGACATGGAGAGATACAACAAGATTCTAGATGAGGCAATAAAGGCATAGATAGATTGCAATAAGTTCATCTTACATGTAAAGAGCATAACAGATGCTAGATGGGAAAGGTAGAAGGCCCAACTTGAGAGTATTCAAAATTTTGAGTGGCCTAAAGAGGAAGATGTGATAGCATGGGATATCATGACCAACCCCAAGAAGAAAAATCTGTTACAATGGACCTAGACATAATGGATGAAGAGTGAAAGGACACATGGCACATGTTCTATGAGCACAAGAAGGTTAGAAATATTAAAGAGACTAGTGTAAGTTAGCCTATATTGGCGGTCACTAGATCTTATTTCAACTATCAGATGCTATATTTAACATATAAAGACAAAGGTTCCGACATCCACAAGAAGAAAAAGAAGGATCAGATCTTATTCTTCAATTTTGTTTTTCTGCCACTTGGTTTTTTCTTGTGTTTTTTCTTTTCCTATTTTTAGGGTTAGGTTTTCTAAACCATCTAAAGCTTATAGCATCCTTATCTTAAGGATTCCAAGATGGTTTAGGCCTATAGATAGTTCTCTTCTATCATTTTGTAGGGGGTTGGAAGTTGTGATTAAAAATCAATGAAATATATTACAAGGTAGACTACTAAAATTTGTCTGAGACTTTGTATTATTTGTCTATCTATATGTATTTGAAGCTTTAAGACATTAATATGTAAATATTTGCAATCTTTGTTCTGCATCTTTGATTGTCTCTTTTCATTACTTTTATTTCTCTTGTATTTTTATTTGTAAGGCATTTAGGCATATTGATCACAAGGTGGTTGTGCAATCATTTGTAAGCTCCTTCAAGGAAGGATTAATCATTTCAAGTGACCCCAAAGAGCTTAGCAATAGTTTAAGTATCTGATGATATAGTTGTAGAGAGAGGATAATCTATAAGGCATTTTATCTTTGTTTTCATATATTTTGTTAATCACCTTACTGTGGAGTTATACCAAATATTGACTCATAGCCCAAGGTTAAGGCATTGGTTTTATAGTTGGCTAAGTGATTGATCATTGTCCAACCAATACTTTAAATTATCAAATCATTCATATTTCAATATATATTCCATTCAAGTAATTGTGTTTTAGAGGAATACAATTTATTTTACTGATTCCTTTAAGAGAGAATCAAATTAAGTTATCCTTCCTAGGGTTCATAAGAACTAAAAAATAAGAAGGATGAGAATCCTTATTACCTTACTAATTGTTGTTGTAAAGATACTAGTATGGGTCATTAAGCTTTGTATCAGGGTATTCATGGTCTTTTGCATAGTCATTTACTTGTTGATCCATTAAAAGATATTTCAGCATTTCAGTAAGAAGATAATCCACTTAAAAGATATTGTAGATCAGTAATCATTCATAGGTAGTACCTGCCTAAGCCAATGGATCTCAAAAAAGAAGGAGGTGATAATAGGTATCCCCAGATATTATCTAATACCCTCATCAATTAGCCTTTCTTTTGTATGAAATAGGAGTTTGTATTTCAAGTACATAAGTATACTTTCACATCAAGGTTGTGCTACAATAAAAAGAGCTAACAAACTGGCGACTCTGCTGGGGACTAAAGATTTATAAAGTCTTGATTTAAAGTATTCAAAATCTCTAAGTTTCAAAAGATAAATCAAGTTTACAGTTAAAAGTTTCCTAAGTCATTCTAAATAGTATTCATTACTTCCAAGTTTGGGTGGCGACTCTAAAAGTGAAATCTCTGTGAGCAATTTCAAGTGATATATTTTCAATATGAATACTAGGTCTAGAATGAAAAACAATCCAGAAGCTAATTTGGATAGTGGGATCCCCACTACTTCAAAAACTAGGATGTCTTGGAGGTAGAAGAAAAATCAAGCAAGTATCAATGATTCTCCTCCAAGAAGTGAAGAGAATAGCACCAGGAGGAAAATTAATAACCAGTCTAATCAAGAAGAGAGTGCCTCAAAATATTTAGAAGCCCAAGCCACAAGTCTCGGACTAGATACCTATGCAGTTACTAGCACTTCTAGTGAGAGAGAAGGAATAGATATAATTAGTTTAGATTCTGAATAAATTCCTTCTAATGAGCTTTCAGAGGAAGAAAGACTCCTCATGAAGCATCGTGCCCTTATTCAACAGATGAAAAGCGAAAAAGAACTTAAGAAGAAAAAGCATGAGTAGAAAGATGTTGATAAGAATAGGAAAAGAACCTTAAGACATCAAGCTACAAGAAATATTGAAAGGTCTTGTAGAGACCAAGAGATTCCCAGTACCCACCAAAAATTAGGATCTCAAGACTTCAAAGATAAAGGAAAGAGTAAAGTTACGGAAACAAAAGTTGAGAAGCCTAGAACTCAAAGGAACCTAACAGAGCAAATGTCCAAATTAGACATTGACCTTGAAAAAATTAGAAGAGAAAAAGAAACTATGGTTAAGATGTTAGAAAAATCTGAATCAAAAGTTTCTACCATTGAAATGAAAAGAAAAATTGAATTCTTACAGTCAACTACAATTTCTTTTGCTGATGCAGAGCACCCTACAACATCAAAAAATAAGGCTTCTTCTTTCAAAGACCATAGAAAATTATTTTCTCCCAGGGAAAATGACATATTTCAAAGGAGGCCTCTTCCTATAGAGAGGTATAAGAAATTTTCTTTCTTTGGAATTCCAGGTTATCCTAATGTGATACTAGAGGATATGGGAGAGAAGCTCCCAAAATTTTCAGGTAATAATGTTGTCACCTGTGAAGAACATTTGAGAAAATTCTTTGATGTTGTAGATGATTTAAATATCAATCATGAAGATGTGCTTGTGAAGATATTTGTACAATCTCTAGTAGAAGATGCTAGGGAATGGTTTAGGATCTTATCTCATGGTTCTGTAGGAACTATGGATGAACTGATGGATCTTTTCAAGGATCAATATGGTGACAAGACTAATGAAGGTTTTTTGCTTAATGAGTTTAATAATATAAGGAAGAACTCAAATGAAGAAGTGACAGAGTTCAATACAAGATTTCAACAAGCTATGCATAAGCTATTCCAAAAAAATGAAGTTGGATCAGAAGGTATGTCTAGCTACTTATCTTAATGCCTTTGATTCAAAAATGGGCTATGCATTGAAGGATAAAAATCCTAGGACTTTAGCAAAAGCCTATAAAATGGCTGTGAACATAGAAATGAACATAAGGATATCAGGGAAGTTGGGTAAAAGAGAGGATCCGTGCTTTAATAGAAGTAATTGGAAGGAACCTGAGTACAAAGAGTATAGGGCTCCACAAAATAATAAGCCATCCTATAATAACAATTACAATCCACAAAATAGGATGCAAAACTACCCCTATGGTACCCAATTTAAGGATGGTAAACCTATTGATCCACTTAGAAAAGAGAAAACTAAGAATAGGACCCCTGATCCTTTACACAAAAGTGCTATTCATATGTGCAATGATGATTTCTGGTGTGAGGCCTGTGAGGCACCACACAATCCTAATTTTTGTGTTGTTTCCTTAGATTTAAAATCAAATGAAGAGAAATATAAGGATGAAGATGATACATGTGATTATAATATGAATAATACATATTCTTGTCATGATATGGATTCTGATGAAGAAATTGAGAATCATGACATATATGGCTCGCAAGGAAATGTTGAAGTTCACCAGCAGAAAGTCTTGTCATATAGTGAGGAAGAAGAAAGGGATGACCACATAAGGTGTTCTTGTCATGATATGGATTTTGATGAAGAAATTGAGAATCATGACATATATGGCTCGCAAGGAAATGTTGAAGTTCACCAGCAGCAAGTCTTGTCAAATAGTGAGGAAGAAGAAAGGGATGACCACATAAGGTTTCATGCCCAAAATAGTCAGGAAACTCTAGTAGTGAGAAAAGCCTCTAATGAGGAAAAAGCCAGAATCACTGCTAACTTAGTGAACAAATCTACGAACAACTATCACCTAAGAAACATAGTGTTGGGTAATACTGGTAGTCAACCATTATGCATTTTTATAAAAGAAAACAAAATAGATGCCAAATATGTACCTAAAAAGGATGGGCCTGGGGAAAATGCAAATAGACCTAAGGTAAAAATAGTAAACAAAGCTAAAGAGCAAAAAGATGTACATGTAGAAAAGGATAAAGAACCAGAGGTATGTTCTTCTTCCCCTAAAGTGGAAAATAAGAAGTCTAGGAGGGAAACTGTTGTGCATACTCAGCCAGAAGAAAATAATATTATTGTAGAAAAGCCTAAAACCAGTGATGTAAATTATACTCCAGTAGATATGGGAAAATGCTTATCTTAGATGACTATGAAGGTCCATTCCTTGAGATGGTGAGAATAAAAGAACACAAAAAGAAATTTTTATCAGTGTTGAATGGTGTGCCCTCAATGAAAATTCAAAATGCAGAGCATATTAAAAAGAAAAAAATAACAAGGGAAAAGAACCTGAAGTGATGATATCTAAGATTTCTCAGATTTTTATAAATACAAGTACTTCTCCAAAAGTTGTTGATTCATTTTTAATAACATTGGTGATTAATGGTAAGAAGCTAAAAAATTGTATGATAGATTCAGGAGCTTCAAATAATGTTATGCCAGTAGAAATCATGAAATACATGGGATTACAAGGTGATACTCCTCATGGGAGGTGTCAAGCAATGGATTCCAGAGAATTCTTGGCTATTGGTACCATTGAAGTTATGCCTTATAAGATAGATGTATGCCCTAATATAGTTTTAGCAATGAGTGTACTTGTTGTTGACATTCCACCACATTATGGTATGCTATTATCAAGAAAGTGGAGTGCTTCAATGGGAGGTAGTATACAATGTGATTTATCATATGCTACATTCAGTATTGCTAGAAATAATGTCAAAGTGTCTATAGAAGGAAGAACACCTCATATGATTGAGTGGCATGAAGACACTTACATTAATTACTGTGTTGACATTGACATGGAAAATTTTAGAATCAAAAGGAGTAATCACCAGTGTGAAAATGTTGATCCTTTGGTGAAGGAGTTATCTATACAAAATGATGGTTTATGGAATATGTACTTAGATGGAGCTTGTTCTAAAGAAGGATCAGGAGCTAGAGTTTTATTTATATCTCTATCAGGTACCACTTTCAAATATTCTTTTCTTGTATCTTTTCAATGTACAAATAATACAGCAGAGTATGAAGCTTTGTTTCTAGGGCTATAAATTGCTACTAAACATGGTAGAAAATGTCTAAAATTCTATGGTGACTCAGAGTTAGTAGTAGCCCAAGTGAGATCCAAATACGGTGTAAAGAATGACAGATTGAAAATGTATAAACATGCTATTTGGGATCAAATAGAATTCTTTGATGCCTTTAATATAAGCTGGATAGAAAGGTCTAGGAACATAATGGAAAATTTATTGGCTAATGTTGCCTTGAAAATTGATGACATGACCATTAAAGGGGTATCAATTATGGAAGTCAAAAGAAGACCAGTTGTCCCAGATAACATTTACAAATGGCCAGTGTTTGAGGATGACCAAGATATCATTAGATTTCTTCACTGCCTTGACCATTATGAGGATCAACATATAGATTACAATAATTTGCTTGAAGTCATTGATGGTAAGGAGTATATACTGGGGGATGAGGTTGTCCATCTTAGTTCCAAACAAATTCCTAAGGGATTGGTATAAATAGAGACATTTTTTACTAATAAAAGTGAACAAACATCAGGAATAAGCAATGCCAAGGTTGAGGATTTAGAAGAAATAAATTTGGGTTCACAGACTACTCCTCAAATAGTCTACATTGGAAAAGGATTAGACTCTCATGTTAGAACCAACTTGATAAAACTACTTAGAAAATATAAGCATATTTTTGCTTGGTCATATGAAGATCTTAAGGCTTATAGAGAGGATCTTTTCCAACATGAAATCCCGCTAAAAACTGACATGAAACCATTCAGACAGAAGCAGAGACCTATTAATTCTCTGTTGGCTCCAAAGATGCAACAGGAGTTGATGAAGCTAAAAGATGTTGGAATCATTCAGCCAATCAGACACTCAAGTTGGGCCTCAAACCTAGTACCAGTAAGAAAGAAGAATGGTGACATAAGATTGTGTGTGGATTTCAGAAACTTGAATATTGCTTCCTTAAAAGATAACTATTCTCTACCAAATATGGAAGCAATTTTGCATAAGGTAACTGGTTGTGAGTTGCTATCAATGATGGATGGATTCTTAGGTTACAACTAGGTGCTTGTGAAAGAATCAGAGCAATTCAATATTTCTTTTACTACTCCATGGGGAACCTATGTCTATGTAAGAATGCCCTTTGGACTAATAAATGTAGGAGAAACTTTCCAGAGAGCCATGGATGTGGCATTTAAAGAATTTATTGATCTATTCATGGTCATTTATCAAGATGACTTGACTGCAGATTCTAAAAAAGAAGGGGATCGCTGTGAACACCTAGAGAAAAATTTTAATAAGGCTTTAGAGTATGGTGTTTCACTAAACCCTAGAAAATGTCATTTTGCAGTTACAGAAGGAAAGTTACTAGGGTATATAGTGTCCAAGGATGGAGTCAGGCTAGACCTTGAAAGAATAGAGGCTATCCAAAAGGTCACTGCTCCAAAAAATATAAAAGGAGTACAATATTTCTTAGGAAAGATAAACTTTTTCAGAAGATTCATAGCTAACTTTGTAGAAGTTGTCAAACCAATTATTAAGTTGCTAAAGAAAAATGCAAAATTTTATTGGAATGAGGAAGCTCAAATATCATTTGACAGAATAAAGAAGGCAGTACAAGAAGCACCTGTTTTAAAATCACCAGACTATAGTAAGCCCTTTTCTTTATTTTCCTTTGCATCTTTTCACACTATTGTTGTTGTTCTATTACAAAAGGATGATGAAGGGTTTGAACATCCAATAGCCTTTTTAAGAAAATCCCTCCAAGTTGCAGAGTTGAATTATGAGATGATGGAAAAGCAAGTGTATTCCCTAGTAAAGGCTATGAAATATTTTAGACCATACTTAGTTTGTGCTAAGGTGTTGGCATATGTACCTCATGCAGTAGTAAAGGACATTCTTACCCAATCAAAAGTATCTGGAAAAAGATGTAAGTGGATAAATCAAATTCAGGAATTCAACCTAGAAATCCACATTACAAAATTGGTAAGAGGTCAAGGTTTGGAAAATCTCATGACAGAGGAGAACTTGGATTTAGTACAAGTAAATGATACAGAAATACATGATAGACAATTACAAGTATAGAGAAGCAACCATTCTATACTAATATTATATTTTTCTTCAAAAATGCAAAGTGTCCTGATGCTATGATAGATAATCAAAAGAGAAGTCTCAGATTACAGGCTCAGAGATACACCTTAATACAAGGAGATTTATATTGGAAAGATAGAAATGTTGTATTATTGCTATGTTTAGATCAAAGTCAATCTGAGAAAATATTAAATGAAATGCATGCTGGGGTTTGTCGAGGCCATTTTTCTGCCAAGACTACTACCCATAAGATCTTAAGGGCTGGTTATTTTTGGCCCAGATTATTTAAAGATACCCATGCACATGTTAGAAGATGTGAGCCATGTCAGAGGTTGACAAATAAGTTAAAGTTTTCAGGAGCTCTATTACTAAATCTTGTAAGTGCAGAAGCCCCTTTTTGCTATGTGGGGAACTGATTTTATAGGTGAATTTTTAGAGAAATCTAGTGGTGGACATAGTTGGATACTTGTAGCCATAGATTACTTTACAAAATGGATTGAAGCTATCCCCACAAAAAAGGCAACAAGTAAGGTTGTTAGTGAATTCCTAATGGAAAATATATTAACCAAATTTGGTGTGCCTGTAAAGTTAGTAATGGACAATGCCATGTGTTTTAGGTCAGAGAGATAAAAGAGTTCTGTGAGAAATATGGGATAATGTGTCATATTCATCCCCATATCATCCTCCAAAAAATGGACAAGTTGAATCTAGTAACAAAAGTATATTGAAGATTTTAAAGAAGACTCTTGAGAAGAATAAGAGAGCATGGCATACAAAACTGAGGTTAGCTCTATAGGCTGACATGATAACAGTTAAAAGGGCAACAAGAAAATCACCATTTGAACTTGTATATGGTATGAAGTCAAGACTTCTTGTTAATAATTTGTTGCCAATATACCAGTTTATACAAGAACAACAATTAGAGCTTTCTGACAGTATGCAAAATAGAGTGATGCAGTTGACAGAGTTGGATGAAATCAGAAATGATAGATAGAAAGAGAATATGAAGTTATAGCAAAAGATGAAATATCCATTTGAAAAAAGGGCTAGTAAAAGAAAATTCCAACCAGATGACCTTGTTTTGCAGTGGAATGTAAGAGAAAAAGATAAAGGAAAGGATAAGAAGTTTGATTCATTATGGCTCGGACCTTTTTTCATCTTTCAGAGCTTTGGAAAAGATTCTTATCTTCTGAAGAATACGAATGGAGAAGAATTTGAGTTGCCTGTGCATGGGAAGTTTCTGAAGCCTTTTTGCATTTCAAAAGATAAAAGTTGCATGCACAGGTAAGTGAATTTGTATCATATGTATATAAGTAGGTTTCCCTTTCAGTTGTGAGTTTCCCTTCAGCAATAGTTTAGTCAGCGTCAAATAAAAGTTCTGCAACCAAAGATTCTAAGATTCTTGTCACAAACATGTGTTTAGCCATCCTCAAAGAGAGCCACTATTGGTTGTATTTCTAGTTTTTTAGTTTGCCCTATAAAATTTTGAAGGTGCCTGTCATTCCTATGCCTAGGAGGTTAGAAATCATGTCTGAAATTGCTTATATACCTCTGTGGGAGTTGTGTTTGCTCAAAACCTAGTTGAAAATACCAGAAACCCTAAACCCTAGAGTGATTTTTATTTGAAAATATAAGAAAGGCCTAAAATTCTCAAGCGGGTTATATTTTCATGTTACTTTTCATGACTTAAGTTTGAATTTATTTGCATGTGCTAATATTTTAGTCGCTTAGTCTCATGAGAAAGAATGAATATTCCTTATAATCTCGAGACTTAGCAAAAATCTTTGGTCGCGTACTCTCTTAATGAAAAAGAATATGCTTAAAAGGTTATGAGACTTGGCACAGACTGTTGATCTCAGATATGATCTAACGGTGGTTGAGTTGTCTCTTGATGAAATCAAAGTTAGTGATTTTATATGGCAACTTTGAGTTTTCTCAGTCGTGTTGTCTCCAGATGTAACTCATGATCATAAGTTGAGTTAAAAAGTTAAAGTTTTACTGTTGTTGCCAAGTCTTGGGATGAAATGTGAGTTAAGTGAAAGAACTGGAGATTTTGCGATAATCATTCATCTCATTTTAAATCCAACGATGGTCAGGAAGTCTCCTGATTAAAGTTGTAGTTTAGAAATCATCAAGCGGCATGGAGATTCAACAGTTGCTAAATCTCTTGATAAACCCAAGTTAGATGTCAGTTTGAATAACAGTGTTGTCACGCATTCACATGAAAAAATATGAGTTAATTCAAAAATCAAGAGATTCAACAACAACCTTTGGATGGAAGCCAGATTAGACGGTGGTCGCGTGGTCGCAGTATAGAGTTGAAAATTCAAGAAGGATCAAGCGATTAAGAGACAAGAAGGAAAAGTTAGACATGTGTCCATTTGTGTGAGGTCTCTGGATAAAACATGAGTTAGGGAGTTGGTTCAGTGACATAGAGAAACAATAGTCACCAAGTCTCCAGATGTGACCCAAGTTTGAAGAACGATTAAGAAAATGCGTAGTCACGATGTCTCTGTAAGAAGAAGGCTTACGTTAAAATATCAAGCGGCATAGAGATAACCGTTGATCAAGAGTTTGATCCAATGAAAGTCGCTAAGTCTCAATAAGAAACTGCAGTTAGCAAAAATATTAAGAGACAAGGAGATCACTCAGTCACTAGGTCGCTAGAAGTAAACTAGAGTTAAATAAAGACTTTTCTTCAGTGCCATCATGGACAGTTGATGACCAATAAGATTATAGAGATTTTGACAGATGGAAAAGTAGTCGTAATATGATTTAATGTAGCCAATCAGATCTAATTTTGATCTCTTTTTGAATTTTAAAAGGTTTTTATATGCAAAAGCACTCATCATAAATTGATTACTTGACACTTTAAATGCCATGGCTAGAACTAGAATTGATATCACAGTGCATGAAACTAATGGCAGAATTGACTGAATTGTAAGTTTACCAGTTTGAAGAGACATTTGCATTGAATTCTCTATTATAAGTAAGCATTTCCATTATCATTTCATTCTTACCATCTTCCAATTTCTCAGAGCGAAGAGTTTTTATAGAGATTTTAGTATTTTCTGAAAAAGGATTGAATTCTCCAGCAGCAAGTGATTCAGAAAGGTGATTTCTTGATTCAAAATTTGACAGGGATTGTGATTTGCAGTGTTTTCAGTGATTAGATTGTAGATTAAATATTATTTAACAGCTTGTGGTGAGGGTTTTGAGAAGATTTGTTTCAATATCGGTGATAAAGTGGTGTGAACAGAACAGGAAGGAAAATGAGTCAAGCATAGAGTATGGCGTCCACCAGTGGGAGAAGTGACAATGTTGATGATGAATCAAAAGGAAAGAGAAATTATTCAAATGAGTTTCTCACTTTGCTTCCAGGCTCGAGCCAGAATAGAAAGGTTAGTGCTGAAGTCCTAATTGATGATATGTCTTACATTAGGGATGCAAAAAATCCAGGTTCATTAGGGTATTCATTGTTTAATTATTTCTTTAACAATAGTGATGAACCCATTCCTATTTCAAACCCTTGGACCTATGGATTAGCCATGTTGATTATTCCTGACATCTTTGTAGATGTTGATTTCATTTTAGAATTGGCTAGTAGGTATGATACCCTGACCAAAACAATTAGGGCCCGTTTGGTTGGGGAATTGAAAAATAATGCAAATCATGGTTATCTATACCCTGGTTATGCAAACCCCGGTTATGCTTTTTTGGGACTGTTTGGTTGCCCTGGAAGATGGATTTTTAAATCCACATTCCAACAGTTAAATCAACGCAGTGCTCCGGACCCGACAAGATAGATAAACCAATTTAATCATGCAAACCTTGGAGTGCACTGGACCCGACGACGAAGTTAAAATGGCTTTAATCTCTATGAAAACCATGGAGATGAAAGTCATTCCACCTCTTCAGCAGGAATTTGGACATCCACATTTTTGCACAAATGGGGATTTGCAAATCCGTATTCGCATTCAATTTAGAGGTCACCAAACAAGGAATTGCACCCCATAACCGGGTTATGGGCTGCATAACCCGGTTATGGGGTGCAACCAAACGGGCCCTTAAGAAGGATGATGGAAAACCCCTACTTATCTTAGACTAAAATTATTTCATGAATGCCTTCAATGTGTACTACCCTATAACTACTGAGATAAACTTGAAGAGCCTAGAGAATAGGTATACTAGATAATCCAGCATTGCTGCCAAATTGATCAAGGAACATCATGTTCCTAAGAAAATGAAAACCTACATAGCACCCATGCCAGGAGTTGTCCCATATTTTTATAAGGACCTAAATTTCTACATAAAATACATATCATATGCACTATGTAGAGTGCTGGGAAAGGATGATGGAGTAGAAAGGATTACTTCAGATATTTTGATGATGGTGCTGGACATGCAGAGCCTCTATACCACCTTTAACTATGAATATATCCAATATATCATAGATCAAATGCACTAGGGGTTTATAGATATACAAAGTAAAAATGATCACTCTAAGTTTATGCATTATTCAGTCCTTATGCATTTGATCTTCTACTATAACTCCTCACTCATGAACTGTCAGTACTTACAGTGACAAAGGTTTCATCACAACCACCCAAACCCTATTAAATTTTGGCTCAGATTATGGAATTACACCTCCAGGGAACAAAAGTTTTGTGAATTTGAAAATTGGATAGTATATCCAATTCTTCAGTGCTTAGGTGTTGATAAAACTAGGTTGCATGTCAAGGTAATACAATTATTGAGGCCATGCCAATATCTTGACAAATGGCTAGGAGACCACAACTGGGGGATTTTTACTATGAGAAGAACTTCACAATAATGAGGATGTATAGATGTACCCACCCTCCACACATATTTTCATTTCATGTACCACCAAGGGTAGATGCAATGGAATTCATCAGGCAGCTCATTTTGACAGACAAGCAGCATTTAGCATCACACAGGAAGGGTACATTTACCCCTAGGTAGTTCAAAATTTACAATTTTACTATTGGAAAAGGAGAATTGGACCTTCTAAATACTTGGATGAATCATTATAGGATGAATGTGGCTTTACATAGATATGTTGATATAGAGGGTTTCATCCTCAGTGCCAAGAAATTGCTGACACCAACTATCCCCTACACCAAAGAACGTGAAGAGTGCATGGAAGAATATTTGATAAGAAATATTTTGGAAGATGAGGAGGTGGATAGGAGAGCCATAAATTTCAATGAACTTATGGAATTGGAGAGGCAGTTCAAGAGAAAAGGTTTAAAACTTGGGGGATTCTTCCCTGATATGCCTTATTTAAAGATGTTAGAAGCCATGATCAACTCTCACACTCTCCTCTGCAATCATCTAGAAGATGCACTAGTGGTTCTAGAGAAAGGCCATAAAGGGAACTCATCATCAGAGTATGATGATGATAGGGATGAATACTATGAACCTGGTCCCCCTCTAGTTGATCAAGCAATTGTTGAAGAGCAGGTAGATGAAGAAAAGAATAGCATTGACCTAAATAAGGTCCCTAAGAAGGAAGTGACAAATGAACCCCCACAAAAGAGACAAAAATTAGAAACAAGGGAACCTTCTCAAAGGAAGGAGAAAAGAATAGACAAATTTTCTGCCCTTATAACTAGGAACATGCCTTATAATCACTTGCTGAAAAAAAAATCAGGGCAAACAAAAATTTGCAAAAGGATGCAGAAGAAGAGGAGGAGCTACCTCTTAGGTCCTGTACAGATGAGAGGTTGATACATCAAGAGGAATTCTTGAAGGATGACAACTTCATAAAAACAAAGGAATTAAAATATTTCCTCATCTGGAACAAGAAACAATAGGTTGGAAAATAGTTGCAATTGGCAGGTGGTGACCCAGTCACCCAAGAGGCTCTACAAACATTGTAGGATTATGATCCTGAATCTGAGAAAATCACACCTAAGCAAGCAAGGAAACTGGTCAAGGCCAATGGGATGTTATTAGTGGAAGGCTGGGACCTATCTTTAGCTTTTATAATAGATTAATTAAGAAAAAAACTGATGTCAAATTGTGATCAAAAACTCAGGTTGGGGATTTGATAAGAGGGTTTGGATATAACCCTAAATCCCAGGAACTTGCAATGTGGAGCTTAGCTCCTAAAGATCAGAATTCATCCCTTCTAAATATTTAGGAAAAGATGGAGGGTAATAAGATAATCTGGTCAGTCCAGAATACAACGGATTTGGAAATATCCCAAGTGCTAACTCACTTTGCCCAACTCAATGAGGCAAAAGCAGTTTAGATGTCAGAAAAACTACAAAAAATCATTAGTAATACTAGTGACATTGTTAAGGACAGAGAGCTAGGATTGGTGAAGACCAAAGAGCAAGAAAAGATCATAGATGAGCTTACCCAAAAATTACTAGATGTGGCAGAGCCTTCCCCTAGTGAGCCTACAGAGGTAATGGATATTTAGATCCAAATAGAAGATACATGAGAAATAGCTACTGAAATAGAGCTAGAGGTCAAAGAGCACAATAGTGTTATTTTGGGAGCATTAACTTCAATTTTGCAGCACAGAATTGACACCATCAAAAACAAAATTGATGTGGTGTATGGGGCTTATGGAAAGTTTCCAGGCATACAAATAGAGGTCACTAATGTTTTGTCAATTTTGAATCCATACTATCCAACCTGGTATGGAATGACAACACTTTTTGAGAGGTTGGCATTTGTGCAACCATTTAGGTTAGATTTTCCAGAAATAGTAACTCCGGTTGCTATAGAGATAGAACATATTGGAGCCACCTTATCCTTCTTTAAAGGAAAATAAAATCAGATTGAGGCTAGGCTGAATATTTTTGGGACAGGTTTTAGCAGGTTTATACCTCCCATTAGAACCAAGGATGATCAAATCAAGCCATTAGGGCTATGGGGATCATAATTTGATAATGTGCTTCCCAATAAAGATATATACATATCTATTCAAGGAGAGTTAGACATGGAGAGATACAACAAGATTCTGGATGAGGCAATAAAGGCATAGATAGATTACAATAAGTTCATCTTACATGTAAAGAGAATAACATATGCTAGATGGGAAAGGCAGAAGGCCCAACTTGAGAGTATTCAAAATTTTGAGTGGCCTAAAGAGGAAGATGTGATAGCATGGGATATCATGACAAAATCCAAGAAGAAGAATCCTATTATAGTGGACCTATACATCATGGATGAAGAGTGAAAGGACATATGGCACCTGTTCTATGAGCACAGGAAGATTAGCAATCTTAAAGAGACTAGTGTAAGTTACCATGTATTGGCAGTCACTAGATCTTATTTCTGTTGGAAATACAATATTGGGAAAGTGAGATGCTAAGAGGGGGGTGAATCAGATCTTCAACTTTTAACACTTAAAACAAACTGATCCATAACCATATATAAATGTAATTGATGTATCATCTAGTAGCATCCATGACAGTAAATAAATAACACAATACACAGAATTTGGTAACTGAGAAACCCAATAAGGTAAAACTGGGGTGGGGATGACACCCACAAAAATCTTCACTACTACAGCAATAAAGTGTGCCTGTTAGGGCTAAAAAAAAATTATCGCAATATGTAATCTACCTAGTTAAAGGTCTACCCGGTTAAGAGCTACATATCATTACAATCTACCTTGTAAAAGGATTTAAACTTACAACAAAGTAAGCACTCGGCTAAGAGGTATAGAAAGGTTTGTTACAACCACTCTGTTAATATATTTCACCTAATACACCTGTTAGAATGTCTCAATATTTTATCCTTCGATATGCACTCTGATGCTGATAACAGATCTCCTCTTTTCAATACCTTCTTTGATCTAATAATTTGATATATCTTTACTCTTATGTTCACTGCACTTTCTCTTTGCTAGATCTATTCTTCCTGTATCAAAACAACTCTTCACACATCTCTCATGTATGCATACACCTTCTCTCTCTATGCTCTCAATAAATTAGATTGAGAAGCAATCTTCATATACTTTACAAATTTGTTAATTAGATCTAGATCAGCGATCAGGATCAAATGCTTATTTCGCTTGGGCAATCCAATTTTCTGATTGGCTCCATGCTACATAGTGGGATGAAATAATTAAATGCATAATTATCTCGTTGAAAACATTAAATGCTTAGATAAGTTGGCCCAAAATAGTTTACGTCAAAATTAGTGTCAATCCTGACATACATAACAAAATTGTCTTGCTCGGCACAAAAAGGCTTTGTCACTTGGCATGAACTGAACTTGGTAACTGTGTGACTCAAAAACTATTATCTACTCAGCAATGACTATGCTGGATAGCTCAGCCTATACTAGATAGCTCAGCCGCAGTGATGACCGGCTAAACTACCTAGATAAATGACTAAGTGTGGGACACTAATGATCAACAAAATTTAGAGATCAGCAATCTCCCCCTTTGATATTAGTGGCAAAAACACTTATCATTTATGTTACATCCACACAATTTTCCTAAGTACATAGTATACTCCTCCTTATATTATACTTCATTCTTCATACATTATCTACATAATATACATGTCTTTAGCAAAGATATTTATACTTGGTGTTGTACATCTTTTTATGTTTCTTATCCTTTGCCTGAATCTAGTCTTGTTTCCCCCTTGTTTTTGTCACTGATAGCTGCGGGGGATAAGTTGTATTTGTCCAAAAATGGTTTATGAAGATGTAAAATCAATGCAAAATATGTATCCCGACTATCCTTAACAAACTTCATAACCTGCAACTTAACTTCTAGCTCGATAGCTAGACTTACCAAACTATATGTTGTAGAAAGATGAGAATCTCTCTTGATCAATTCTCTTGCAGTTGTGAGTTTCTTCTGAATAACCTCCAGATGAGGTATTAAATTAGCCTGAATTGGTATTAGTTTGGCCCTTATTTGGCCATCTTTGGCCATAAGCTCAGATAATCTCCTCTGTCCATGAGTCAATCTATCAAAATGTATGGTGCTAGAACTAGCATACATGCTCAATGAACTTGTTGTTGACTTCATATCTAAATGAAACTTCTCAATAAGCTATTGATTCTCCTTTGTAAATAATGTATCATCACATAATCTTTTGTATAATGAAAAGATATTATATGCAACTTCCTCAAGAATATCAACAAGAGAAGAAAGTTCAAGCTATTTTGTGGCAATCTCTCCAGATATCTTCTCCAAGACTTTGTTCTCAAATCTTCTCTCGAACCATTGCATCAATTTTTCATTGGCCTCAATATTTTCATCAGTCACTTTCTATACAATATGAACTAACTGTTCCATTATTGGTGCTTGCTGATTTTCATCTTCCATCTCAAAATCTTGAGCAAAAATATCCTTTATGTCATGCAGAACTTGCTTCTGCTTTTGTTCCCTATTCATTTCCTCTTGTCTCTTTTTCCTCTTCAATAGGTCTTGAAGGGTCTGAATCTGCTCATATGTCAAACTCTCAGGATCCCATTTAGGAATCACAATGACTTCATCCAATGTGACATTTAAGCTTGGTGAATTTTTCTTGTTTAACTTCCTCCTTTTAAGCTCTGGTGAGCTGATACTCGGCTCAGGTTCTGTGATATCTTTTCCTTTGTCAGTATTAATTTCAATTATTACCTTCATCTGATTCAATATTTCCTATGGATCGGGTATACTTGCTATTTTGGGTATAGTAGGAGTAGATATTCCAGAGTGTGGTAGATCCACCAACACTTGTATAGCCTCTTGTTCTATAGGCTTATTTGCAATTTCATCCATCTTATCTCCACTCTATAAAACTATTTGTACAACCTCTAAAATAGGTGGATTATTATTGATGATCTCCTTTTCTCCTTCTATCTCTATCTTGACCTTAGTTGTACGAATAAGCGATTGGATACATGTGTCTACCAGCTCATTTTGATCCTCAGCATCCACATTGTTGTTATCTTCAAGTGTTGTGCCAATGGGACTATCCATTGTCAAATCTGTAATTTGCACATCGCATGTTTCATTTTGGGGTTCTGTCTCAGTTTTTGTTTGATCAGTAGCAGTTTGGTCTTCCATTTCCTTCGGCTCTGAGGTGCCTTCACCTTTCTCATCGACCTTCTTAGTAGTTAACCCAAAGGTTTCCTTCCATATTCTGGAGCTCTATTGAACTACACCTTCAACATCATTCTTTAGAATTGCATAGGCTCTTTGTTTAGGAATAAACTTCCTCTGATATTTTTCTATGAATTTAGCTATATGTTTCTTGGTTAGATCAAGAATGACCTTAGCTAGTGTTCCTTCCCTTATCTATCTTTCAGTCATTAAAGCATACTGCCATTTTTGTGATAAAATATTATAAATTTTTGTACGAATAAGATTTCCTATCTCTACAGGTGTCATTTTGTATGTACACATCATATCTAGTAATGCTTCCTGAACCTTATTCTTGTTAGCTATGCTTTGTTTCTCATAGTTGATAAACTTAAATCCTGCTAAACCAACATTACTTATTAGGTTCTTACATACCTCATCAATATTGGTCAATTTTTTATGTGATGATGTAGATATGTTTCTAGGTTCATCAGTATCTGTCTTCTCCTCATCTTCTTCTTCTTCCAAGATTAGTTTCCTCCTCAGTCTCTTGACAATATTTCTCGGCAGTGCCTTAGTTCCAACTTGATTTCTCTTTCCTGAATTGCTCTCACCAGCACTCTTCTTTGTATATACCTTTTTTTACTCAGCTTGTGTAGAAACAGTTGATGCTCTTGTCCTAGGCCAATTAGCAACAGGTGGGGTAGCCTTAGATATGGCTTGACTTGGTTTAGTTTCCTTAGCAACTACTAGATGCTTCCCTTTTCCTTTCACAGTGGCCTCCTCTTTAGGTTCACTCTCCTCTTCTTCACTAGACATATCTTCTCCATGTCCTATTGATAAGCCCAAAGGTGCATCTTCAACTTCTTCATCACTCTCGATACCAACCATCTTCTTCAGATGTTTGACAATCTTTTTCATTTTTCTGTCCATAGTGCCAGCCTTCAAATCCATAGAGATTTTGGATTTAGCTTCTTCATAGTTTCCAAAATGTTTTGCTACACTATCAATCTCTTCTACCAATAGAGTTTTTATTGTTGCAGATGTCTCATCAACATTCACTTCATAAGGTAATAGCCTTAACCATGATACCCTCGGCACTACTGCCTACACATAGGTGTAATCTGTGTCTACTAGGAAACATACATCCTCATAATGTTTCTCAACTAGTGATCTGGGAATTCTACTCCTTAATCTCATATTTTTCTTAAATTCAAAAAAATATGTTCCAATCACATTGTCAAAGTTATCACCTAATTGCTAAATAAATTCATTGATTTGCTATGTAATAGGTCTGTATGTTTTCCACATAATGTTTACAAACATAGGAAATGTATTTTGTATGTAGAAGAATATGCAAACGAGCAGAGATCCAAACTTACATATTGAGTTCTTTTCCTTCCTGATTGAAGCAAGGTTCTTGGATAGTTGCATTAGTTGAAGCTCGGAAAGGTCATAGGTATGATCCTTCTTCACAATCTTCCAAGCCTAGCTGACTGTAATGCATGGAACACTGTCCAGTCGGCTCAACTGATAAAACTTATGATCTATAACCCTAACAGCAAAATCAAGCTCCAAATCTGTAAAAGTAGAGATCATCATCCCTCTTTTGTTCCAAAAGGCTCCAGTGAATTATTCTATGTTTTCCTTACTCTGACATCTCATTGTCCTCTTTCTGTTAAGAATTGGATAACCAGTTACATGATGGATGATTTCCTTTGTTATCTTGACTGGTCCATTTTCCATCCATATGTTCATGTCATGCACATGACTCAGAACAATCTTGATCCATTCCATTCTAAACTCCCTCAGAAAGTCTAGGGCACGAGTTAACCCTCTCTCAGCTAAATGTTTGTGTTCATCTTTTAGGGATCTATCTATGCACAATTTACTATAAGATGCTCTTAGCTCGTGATCTCCAACTTCACTTATCTTGCACATATAGCATGACCTAATATCATGAATCATGAGTACCTTAGGTGGAATTGATGATAGGGCTCCAGTCAGATCACCTTGGATGGTGCTCTCAAGAACTGCTCAAAAATTTGGAGGTGCACAGGTGCATCTCCTTACCAATTGAACATTTCTTAATTCCTTCTCCATACTTTTCACAGCGGTGGAAGAACTAGTGGCCATGATTTTGAAAGAAATAAGGTTCCAAAGATAGTGAACAAAATACCTCGGCAGATGTCAAAATTTTCTCTTTTACTGAGGATAGCCGATGGCACACTGTAGAAATATTTGAAATCTCTTTGCAGCAATCAAGTTTGCAAATTGCTCCAACACTCTATGAAATTTTCAATCGCAAGGTAAAAAGAGTAAATAACGGCTCTTTCCTTTATAGGCTCCAAAGGTCAAAAATTTAGGTTTGCAATAAATGTTTTGTCCGTTGAGTGGGTGCCAAATAGCTGTCCTCAGCTGACTCACAAAACTCATCTATCTCTTAGTCATAACCCATACCAGCTCGGCACATACTAAGGAGCTCAGTCTTAGTGTACAATAATACTGTTGCTTGGCACCTATAGTACATATTGACTTTTCTAGGTACATGTTTCAAAATTATGTCCTGATGCATCTCAACATATGCAGATATGGACTTTTTCACTTTATATATTAGGTACTGATAACATATATGAGATATAAACATAGTTCCTTACATACCTTCCTTTGCTTAATTAGTGATGGTGTGATCACTAGATCCATTGGATTGGGTGACCTCGGCTTTAGTAGCTTCACTGCTGCTCGGTTCTATTTTCCTTACCCATGTCTAGTTCATCTATGCTCTGATTTCCTCAACAGTAGGAGCAGGTACCCTTGTCTTGCAATCCTTCCTAGTATGGCTGATTTCTAGACAGTTATAGAAAACTAGGCTTTCGTTCATCCAACTCTTAGATTTTCCTCTGAAATGTGTCTTTATGTAGTTTTCTAGAACATGCCCATACTCACCACAGTAATGACAACTATGACGTGTTTTAATCCCAATTTTAAGTGTTACCTTTCCTTGGTGCTTTTTCTTGTGTCTTTGATGTCCATTTTTGTTTAGCATTAGATCTGTAATCTTGTGCTTTATATCCAAATTTTTGACAGTTGTAACAATACCCATTGAATCTAGGTGTGGTAGGTGCATTATTTGCCTTTGCCCAACATTCATGTGCTTTATGTCCAAAATTCTTATAGTTAAAGCAATAACCATTGAACTTAGGTTTAGGATTGGACTTACCATTCTTGCTTCAGCAGATGTTTGCAGTGTGTCCTAGTTTTCCATAGTGGTGGCATACATGCTTGTTGTTCTTTGACTTTGCACTCCTCCTTTCACCAATCTTAGATGATTCTCCTTTCTCAAAATGTCTCTTTTGTTCAGTGTGACCTAATCTAGAAGTGTCCTTAGATCTCCTTGATTCTTCCATCAAGTTTTCAAAATGAGTTAAAGCTTCATTGGTTTTGTTCAATCTTTCATTAAGGTATTTCTCAGATCTCAATTCATCTTTCAATTGACTGTTCTCAGATCTCAGATTCACAATTTCCATGTCTTTCCTACTAATCTCTTGATTTGCAAGTAAATGTTGATTCACCATGTCAACCTGATTATTTGTCATCATTTGTACTTCATGTTTCCTTTCATCAAGTCTGATAGTCATGATTATTTTTTCTTCTTCAGCCATAGCTTTGTCATCTTCATCTTTCTTCTTTTATTCCACTACTTCACATAATCTTACTGTTTGTGCTTCTTGTTCTCTCTTCAAGTTTCTGACTTCTTCACACAATGTATTATTCCTTTCCACTAGATCTAAAATTGTTGCATCATTCTCAATAGAGTTTCCATTCTAAAATAGATTTGCAGTGTCTTCTTCTTGATAGTGAGTGTCATTCATTTTTTTGGCCAAATATTTCCTAGATATCAAGGACTTCCTTAATTTATGTCTTGTCGTCTCAAGCTGATGTAATGCCAGCTGAATTTCAATCTTTTGATTCTCAATGACTTTTCCCAATTTGTAAATCTTCATCTCCAAATCTTTACTCTCAAGCTAATTAAAACCTTTTGTAGGAGAACTGAGCTCTGATACCAATTGTTGGAAATACAATATTGGGAAAGCGAGATGTTGAGAGGGGGGTGAATTAGATCTTCAACTTTTAACACTTAAAACAAACTAATCCACAACCAAACATAAATGTAATTGATCTATCATCTAGTAGCATCCATGACAATAAATAAATAACACAATACACATAATTTGGTAACCCATAAACCCAATAAGGTAAAATTGGGGTGGGAATGACACCCACAAACATCTTCACTACTGTAGTAATAAAGGCTACAAATTTTTGACCACAATATGTAATCTACCTGGTTAAAGGTTTGCCTGGTTAAGATCTATAGATCATTAAAATCTACCTTGTAAAAGGATTTAAACTTACAAAAAGTAAGCACTCAGCTAAGAGGTTTAGAAAGGTCTATTAGAACCACTCTATTAAGAGATTTCACCTGATACACCTGTTAGAATGTCTCAAGATCTGATCCTTAGATATGCACTCTGATGTTGATAACAGATCTCCTCTTTTCAATACCTTCTCTGATCTAACAATATGATATATCTTTACTCTATTTTTCACTGCACTTTCTCTTTGCTATATCTATGCTTCCTCTCTCAAAACAACTCTTTTCACATCTCTCATGTACGCATACACCTTCTCTCTCTATGTTCTCAATAAATTAGGTTGAGAAGCAATCTTCATATACTTTACGGATCTATCAATTAGATCTAGATCAATGATCAGGATCAAATTCTTTTGCTGCTTGGGCAATCCAATTTTCTAATTGGCTCCATGCCACATAGTGGGATCAAATAATTAAATGCATAGTTATCCCGTTGAAAACATTAAATGCTTAGATAAGTCGGCCCAAAATAGTTTACCTCAAAATTAGTGTTAATTTTGACATACATAACAAAACTGTCTTGCTCGGCACAAAAAGACTATGTCACTTGGCATGAACTAAACTTGCTAACTGTGTGACTCAGCAACTATTATCTACTTAGAATCAACTATGCTGGATAGCTCAGCCTATACTAGATAGCTCAGCCGCAGTGATAACCAGCTAAACTGCCTAGATAAATGACTTAGTGTGGGACACTAATGATCAGCAAAACTTAGAGATCAACAATTTCAACTATCAGATGCTATCCTGAATATATACAGACAAAGGTGATGACATCCACAAGAATACAAAGAAGGATCAGATCTTATTCTTCAGTTTTGTCCTTCCACCGCTTGGTGTTTTCTTATCTTTTGTCTTTTCTTATTTTTAGGGTTGGGTTTTCTAAACCATCCGAAGCTTGTAGCATCCTTACCTTAAGGATTCCAAGATGGTTTAGGCCCATAAATAGTTCTCTTCTATCATTTTGTAGGGGGTTGGAAAAAAGGGTTGGAAGTTGTGATTGAAAATCAATGAAATATATTACAAGGCAGACTACTAAAATTTGTCTGAGCCTTTGTATTATTTGTCTATCTATATGTATTTGAAGCTTTAAGACATTAATACAAATATTTGCAATCTATGTTCTGCATCTTTGATTGTCTCTTTTCATTACTGTTATTGCTCTTGTATGTTTATTTGTAAGGCATTTAGGCATACTGATCACAAGGTTGTTTTACAGTCATTTTTAAGCTCCTTCAAGGAAGGATTAATTATTTCAAGTGACCCCAGAGAGCTTAGCAATAGTTTAAGGATCTGATGATATAGTTGTAGAGAGAGGATAATTTGTAAGGCATTTTATCTTTGTTTGCATATATTTTGTTAATCACCTTATTGTGGAGTTATACCAGATATTGACTCATATCCCAAGGTTAAGGAATTGGTTTTATAGTTGGCTAAGTGATTTATCATTTTCCAACCAATACTTTAAATTATCAAATCATTCATATTTCAATATATATTCCACTCAAGTAATTGTGTTTTAGAGGAATACAATTCAGTTTACTGATTTCTTTAAGAGAGAATCAAATTAGGTTATCCTTCTTAGGGTTCATAAGAACTAAAAAAGAAGAAGGATGAGAATCCTTATTACCTTACTAATTGATGTTGTCAAGATACTATTATGGGTCATTAAGTTTTGTATCAGGGTATTCATGGTCTTTTGCATAGTCATTTACTTGTTGATCCACTAAAAGACATTTCAGCATTTCAGTAAGAAGATAATCCACTTAAAAGATAATGTAGATCAGTAATCATTCATAGGTAATACCTGCCTGAGCCAGTGGATCTAAAAAAAGGAGGTGATAATAGGTATCCCCGTATAATATCTAATACCCTCATCAATTAGCCTTTCTTTTGTATGAAATAGGAGTTTGTATTTCAAGTACATAAGTATACTATCACATCAAGGTTGTGCAACAAGAAAAAGAGCTAACGGTATGCTCTAAGGCATAACTGTACATGATAAAATCCTTTGTATAGTCTAAATAGAATAATACCAAATCATGTGCAATTTCCTCTTCAATCTCATTGAAGACAACTTTCCCTTCTGCAGTCCAAAAAAATTCCTTTCCCCTTTATCATATCAATGATATGATGAGTCTTCTTTGTGAAATCAGGAAAAACTCATTGTAGGAAATTTACCTTCCTAAATAATGAGTGTACGGTTGTCTTACCCAAGGGAAGAGAAAGAATTTGAATTGATTTGACCCACCTAGGGCCAATATTTATCCCTTCTTTAGACACAATGTGTCCAAGAAGCTTTCCTTTAGTAACCCCAAATAGCAACTTCTTGAGATTTAGTAAAATTCCATGTTGCTAGTTACTCTCCAAAACTTGTTGCAAAAGGTACAAGTGATCTTATTTTATCTTGGAGAAGACAATATAATCATCTAGATACACAACAAT
Organism: Thuja plicata; assembly: GCA_018584345.1. NCBI lineage: Eukaryota > Viridiplantae > Streptophyta > Pinopsida > Cupressales > Cupressaceae > Thuja > Thuja plicata. The sequence continues at coordinate 798,749 of MU223216.1, forward strand.
GTACTTAATAAGAATATCTCAAAAACCCAAAGACATCACCCTTTAAAATGTGGCATTAGCATTGATTAGACCAAAAGGCATTCTGCAATACACAAAAGTGTCCAATGGAGTTGTAAATGTGGTCTTTTGCTAGTCTTCTTCACTAAAATCCACTTGATCATGGTCTGAGAAACTATCCAACATAGATAACATTTGAGAACCAATCACCATTTGTAGTACTTTATTGCTTACCAGCAAGAGGTGATTATACTTAAGTGATAATTGGTTCAATCTTTTGAAACCCATGCAAATGTAGATCTCCTGATTCTTCTTGTGCACGGGAACAATGTTTTCTATCCACATTGAATGGTGAATCAGAAATATTATTATGCATTCAACATATTCTAAATCTTAGATAGGATTATACCTAAAAGCTTAGGATTATATTGTCATTTCTTTTACATGAATGGAACAACACCGAGCTTGAGAGGAATGTCATGTTGTACTTATTTCAAATGAAAGGACTTGAGATCATTATGTGAATATGCTAGTACATCAATATACTAGAGCAAGATTTTGATGAACTTATATTTTTTTCTATAGTACAACACTTACCAATATTAACCATTTTTGGATCACATTTTGATCCTATATTATACTTCTCATATTCCATAGTAGAATCAACCTTGTTTTTTTTTCCGCTTGACATGACAATTTTTTTTATCAAACAACTTCTCAAATGAGACCAATCCCTTGGGAACTATATTATCTTTTAGTTGTAAGAACTCTTTCATAGTTTAAGGATATTTTTTAGAGACTAATTCTTGAGACTCATTTCCCTGAAAGTACAAATCATCAAAATTCTCTTTTGTGTTTGAGAAAGTTGATAATTTGTTTGTCATCATTAAATACTTTCAAATGATTTGAATTTTCACGAATAATGGGTCTGAAAAATCAATTCAATGGTGTACTTATTCTTACCAAAATCATTATGGGGATCACAAGTATGGTTGTTATTGTGAGATAATATGCTCTTCCATTTAACTCTTTATGAACCACTGAAATATTGAATGCATCAAATGCCTCAATGAAATCCCATACTAGATTCTGATAATGATTGGGTCTCTTATTTCTTATCTAATACAAATTTCTCACATGACACACCACCAACTCAATGTCTCTTTGAGAATGAAGGTTTGTGATGCCCCTCTTATTTGAAACCTCAATTACCAACAAAAATGATTCATAATTAGCAGTGTTGTTAGTATTATTGAATTACAACTTAAAAGAGAAAGGAAAAAATCACCTTGCGAGGATATGAAGACTATCCGTACACTAGATCCTCAAGAAGCACAACTACCATCAAACATTAATATCTAGATAGTATTATAGATACGAATCTACCTTAGGATATTGAATAAATAAATAAGGTTGGTGATAACATGAATCGGCTAGAGTTTGAGGTTGCTGAGCTTTTCAAAAAATTGAATTAACTCTACTCTGGATGTTGGTCCCGTGGTTTCTTTTTGCTGGCTTTTTGTTCTGTGTTGGTCTTTTATTGTTTTGATGTTGTTTCTAAATTTATTCTTTGTATAATTTTGGTCTATTTTGGTTGTCTTTGTGCCTTAATGCTTATTATGTTGTAATCTCTATGTAAAGGGTTTTGGGTCCCTTAAAAACCTATTTTTTCCTTAATAAATATATTGAAATCTTAAACATTTTGAGTAGAATCATGGATTTCATTGACTAAAAAAAAATATTCACTAGCATCAATATCAAACTCTTGGTCTTCACAAGCATCTACAAACCTTTCACTATCATCTACAAACCTTTCACTATCTAAAATATATGAAGAACCATACCCTTCATATCCTTTTGACCAATCTTTTCAAAACTTATAAATTTCATCTATGTGCAAGTAGTAAATTTCTCATTCTATAAGAATTAAACATAATTTGTACACATTGATCTTTATATTTCACAACACTATACTTAGTCTCCCATTCAGGAAGTAGTTTCCGCATAACACCCTTGATGTGTATCCTGGCTTCTGACATATCCATATTGAGTTTTCATCCTACATATTTACATAAATCATGTCTCAGTAACATTCTATAGGAGGCATGAATATCTACAATGAATACTTTCATCTTGATCTTATTTTCTCGAAAAGATGCAAATGCAAATTTTGCATCTTTGGTTTGTTCTATGAGGGGTACTTTCTTATTTTCCATATAATAATAATTAACAATTTTTTTTAAGGTTAACCCCAACACATTTTCCACTTTGGCAGGCATCACATTATCAAAGTCACCTAAATCAATAACATAATTATTGAGTTTAAAACCATTTATCAACAAGGATATATAGAAAGGTTTTAACTTTCTAGGAACAAATGAAGGACTGGTAACCAGATTAATTAATAGGAAAAGTCATAGGCTTAAAAACAATTAGTGTGCTTTGGGAAGAGCTTGGTATAGAGTGTTCTTCATTTACATATTTAACAAGCTTATCAAACTAGTTTGGATTAGCTTATAAATATTCAACCTCACGCATTTAATATTTTTTCCTCTTAGCATGGTTAATCATATCAAAGGCTTAAAAATAATTCTTTAATGAAGATGAAAATTTTTCAGTTTAGGGTTTGGATTTAAGGCACTTGGTCTTAGAACATTTGAAGAAATAAGATTATTACATGTACTTGTGTGTTCCATGTAGTGTCCTTTCAAAGAACTGGAAAAGGAGTTCCCCATTCCACAATGGTTATTGGTAATTGAGGAGCATCCTTCACTTTAGCTCCATCATATTTTGGATGATAGAGATGGATTGTAGAATGAGTGAACACAACAGAAGTTTCACCATGAGTTTCCTTTGATTCTACATAATCTTCATAATGCACATATGTGATAGTAGAGTCTCTAGCTGCATCTTCTTCTCCTTGATAGAGAGTAGCAATATTTTTTCCGTGATATACAAAAGATGGAGATTCACTTTGATCTGTCTCATTATATCTCATTGATGCATTTTGTGGAGGAGATTCAAGAGAAAGCCTCTCTAATAAAGGAGGAATATTATCTTGATTATTTGCAACATAATTGTTAGCAACATTACAATAGATCCTCTTGGGAATATCCTTGTATAGAGTGGAGAATGTACCTTGAGAAATTTTTTTCTTTAGAGAAAGTAACTCATTTGCCAAATTTTGCACCATGGGATTAGTGGGTTCTAAAAAATACCTCCCTTTAGACCAATTTGAGTCTCTCCCTATCTTCCCAACAAGGATCAAATCCTCCTCAATCTTTTTATCTAGAGTTTGTGTGTCTAATAGAGTAATTAGATCTTCTCTTCTTAACAAATTCTCTCCTCTAGAAGTTGTGTACTAATGAAGAAACACTTTATATTCCCCACTATAGGCTTAGAAAAGGTGAGGATCTTGTTGTCTAACTTACTGAATTTGACATGAACCCACACATTGCCTCATGTGAGTTATTTTTCATTCGTGTCAATTGAACCAGTAAGGTATGAGCATCTTCAACCAATTTTAATCTTTATTCAAACTTAGCTCTGAGTGTATCCCAACCAATATTAGTTTGTGGTGCAAGATTGTATAAAAAATCTATAACAATGTCTTGTAGAGTCTCAATGAGTAATCTCATAGAGACATCTTCATGTTCCACTCTTTGTATAACTTGGGAAAATTCTTACTCAAACCATGAAAAATATCATGGATGGGTGGTGCAAGGTCCAAAGGATCAAAAGAAGCGCCCCAAGGAGCTATAATAGCCATTCATTTTGGAGAAACTTGAACAATTAGTTGTATAATAAAATTTGAAACATCGCTTGGGACAGGCTTATTTTTCCTTGGAGGAGGATAATTCATGGTATGCTCAAGAGAAGGCTTTGTAGTCAAAAGATCAAACTTGTCCTTTTGAACCATTTTTAAAAAAAAAAATAGTATCTTTGAAACCTTGACTCTTTTTATTGTCTTTGTAGTAACTACTTCCCTCTAGGATAACAACTTTAGAAAACCTTGGAAAATAAACTTAAAAGCAAAATCAATAAGACACTAGTACTTCAAACAAAAACATAAGGCTTTTGAATGTGTAATTGTGTCCCCCAACGAAGTCACCAAAAATTGTTGCATAAATATTTTTTAATTGACTTTATGTCAAACAATTACAAAATGATAACTTAAGTCATAGTGAGATGAAATATCTCCTTCAAAAAGGGGAGGCACCCTTCTTCTTTTTTTTTGTAATCGACTAAATGGTTAACTACAAATATAAAATAAACTAAGATTAGGATGTTACATTTATCTCTTCCTTTTTATTTAGGTAGGATTCCCTCACACTTACAAAAATCTTGATACAAACTTATAACTTTTACAAATTTACTATAAAGTATCAATCAAAGCAATAATCCCAATATACGTAGAGTTAGATGAAAGAAAAACCTTATTCATGCCGAAAAACTAACCAATCAATAAATTTACACAAGCATAAAGACTTATGTGACTTCTTACAAGGATTTAGTCACAAAGAAATAATATATAGCAACACAAAGACTTCTTGATTTATTGAAACTTAAAATTCATAAAGACAAGAAAAATTGCTTTACAAAGATGTCAAGCCTTTCTTAATCTCAAACACTAATTACTATTTTTCAAACTCAAATTTGCAGCTCAAGGACAACAAAAATCAGATTTAAAACTCTTTTAAAACACCACAACAATATACTTGATACCTCAAATTAATACAAGGCTAGAAAAACACAATGATGAAAGAACACAATGATCACATAAGATAATGTTCATGTAGCGTCCTAATTGCACCTATAATTAGATGCTCAATTTGGCCCCATTTTAGTGTTCTCAAGTTTTTATGTTTGTTATGCTTGATCCAACCTATACCACTTAACATTTTGGCATCTTCTTTGTAGTCTCTATTCCCAAAACAAATTTCAATGTATTTTTGGAGGAATAGGTTAGTCATGGCGACGTATTCCCCTTAGTTTTCCCTGAAAGTCAAATTGGGGGCCCATCTCATTAGTTAAGCAGGAAATCTAAGATCTCATCGGCTTCCTTTGAGTTTTGAGCTCCAAAATGTTGTGAGAGGTATATAAGTAACCTACCTCTCCTTATTTGGTAACCATAATCAAGATTTCAAATCACTATCAAAATTTTAAGAAGTGTTCAAGCATCCAAGAATTCTCATGCAAGATTTCAATCATCCAAGACATTATTTGAAGGCAATATTCTCCATTGTAGCAAGATTATCTTCCCCATGAAGGCCAAGTAGAGGAAACCTTAATCAAGAAAGAAGATCCTTTATCCATCCACATTCATTAATTCATTCTTCAAGGCAATAGTCAATCAAGCATAACAACGTTGAATTTCTTTGAGGGGTATTTGTAGATCTATGAATTTTTGAAGTGAATCCTTGATTATTCTCTATCTTCTAAGGTCCAACAACTACACACAATAAATTTCAAGCATCTTCATAGACATTACAACCTCAAAGTTTGTTTATGAAGGTATAAGCATTTACATTGTAGATCTAATATCTACTTTACATTTACAATATTTACTTGTTGGAAAGTTGGATGTGTTTTCATTGATGTAAACATGTCTATTGTGATTTTTTTGATGGCTACTATGTTCCTTAGATGTCTAGTGTGAAGATCATATGGTTTCAATATATGTTATGAAGTTTGGTTGACAGATATGGAGTTTTTCAATAACACAGAATGTTTAGATGAATGATGATGGAAGGTTACTATATATGAGGATTCGTGCACCTCATGGGATTTTTTAGAGGATCTCTACATACTTCATGTTAATTTTGAGTTGCTGACATGACGATTTGATCAAGCTATGATGTCACATATGAAGACTGGTTATTTTGTTAATTGCCAGTGTTACAAAGTTACAGAGTTGCAGAGATTGCTTTCGCGCAAGTGTTGTAGATGATAAATTTGGTTGAGCAATTGGGAATGTGTTAAGGACATATCAATGTGTCTACCATTCAAAGAGTTTTTTATTCTGATGATCTACAAGGCAGTTACAAGTATTTTAGTGGAGGATGATAGTGTTCTTGAATGTTTATCATAAGATGTCTGTATATTTGATGGGTGCAATGGATTTGGTTTTTTGTTTGAGCTTAATGATGTCGTAGGATGACCTAGGATTATGTTCTTGATGAGTTGGCAGTTTACATTGATCAAGGTGAGCAAGTTCAATGAATCTAAGTTATGTTTTTGTGATCTTAGCCGATATGTTAAGGAAAGATTATAAAACACTACAACAAAATAGGCAATTATGTCCCTTTTTTTCTTCCACCCACTTTTGCAATGTATTTTTCTCCATTTTTTGAAAAGACGACGCTATTTTTCGAGATGGAACTATTTTTGGTGTTGTTTGTATCGGAAAAAAAATGTAGCATTAAATTAGGCGATAGTTAGTGCCTAATTCAGCGCCTAATTTAGTGCCTATATTAGTGTCTAAATTAGTGCCCAAATTAGCTTCTAATTAGTATTGTCTAATTTAATACCTAATTTAGTGCCTAAATTAGCTCCTAAATTAGTAGTGTCTAATTTAAAACCTAATTTAGTGCCTAAATTAGTGCCCAATTTAGCACCTAACTTAGTGTCTATTTTAGTGCATATTTTAGTAGCACCTAACTTAACGCCTAAGTTAGCTCCTAAATTAACACTTAAGTTATCTCCTAAATTAGTAGTGTCTAGTTTAGCGTCTAATTTAGTGTCTAAATTAGTGCCCAATTTAGCACCTAAATTAGCGCCTATTTTAGTAGCACCTAATTTAGTGCTTGTTTTAGTGTCTAAATTAGCACCTAGTTCAACACCTAAATTAGCGCATATTTTAAAACCTAAATTAGTGCCTAAATTAGTAGCACCTAATGTAGTTCCTAAATTAGTGCCTAATTTAGCACCTAAGTTAGCGCCTAAATTAACATTATGCATTTTGAAGGCCCCAAAACTACCCTTATGCATGCATACATCACATGGGCTTCAAAATTGACGTATAATTGCTCCTCAAACTACTACAAAATTGTCCATAATTTATGCAAAAAAGAACCCACATCATAGACTATCCAAAACTATATTCATTGATTGTTCCTGCAGTCATTGAAACTTTGTTCTGCGACTGTTCCTGCAACCATTGGAACTATGTTTTGTGACTATTCTTTCTCCTCATAACTTCCTTGTTCCATTTAATTTGACATTAATATGAATTTATAAACTCTATAAACCTTCGTTGGATTGGAAGAGATAACTTAATGTCCCTTTGTTTCATATATGTCAATCTTATTTTTCCCTATAAATTAATAAGATTGTATTGCTCTTGTACTTTCCTCACAAACTGCAATGAGGGGAGAAAAATTTACTATTATCTCCTATTTGTTTGACCACTTATTTTCTTAACCATAAAAAATTCAGAGACTTCTACCCTTAATGAGGTTCCATTGACCTTTGTTGTTGTTGTCAATGAATAAAAGATGTTCTTTCAAATCACAATTTGATGAGGCCTGGAAGTTGTGTTGCTTTCCTTGAAAATTTTAATGCATACTCTGATGCAACAATCATTTTTAACAATCGACATTATCACATCCTTACTTGGTCTGTTAGTATTCTCCCTGACTACATGAGCTGAAGTGAAAGCTCTACCTCAAAACTATCTCCAAGAATCACTACAACAAAACTGACAATCAACACCTAAAATAGCGTCGATGTTTAGTGTATTTTGCACCTAAAATAGTGCCTTTATGTTGGAGAAAAAGTCAGTGCAAAAGGGCCTCCAACCTTTGGTGTTGAGTTTTGCATCGTCTTTTGTACTTTATTATGTATCCTCAAAAATTATGAAAGATTACTTGACTATTTTGACCCTCATTATTACTACTAACAAATACAGGGAATTCAAGATGATGTTTGAGACACTTGTAGCATTGTATTACTAATTCTATGTTCCTTGATGTTTACTTTGTAACCATGCAAAACATAAAATGAACTCAAGAAGGCTCAACCTGCATCAAAATGCCTCAAAATATACCCACTAAGTTTTGGAAATATAAAAAACCCCTCCTCTGGTACATTTGACCATGCAAGAAACAAAATGCCCTCCTTCCACTGAAAAATGAGCTCCAAGTGTGTACGAAAAAAGAAAAAAAAACCATGTACTATGTCCAATAATAGTGCAAGATCTGAAGATATCCCCTTCACTAATGAACTCCTCTAAAACATGCAAAAGTATTTCCACTCACTTCATATCCTCAAAATAATTATGGCACTTCAAACATAATATTAATTAAAATGTTTTATACACACACCATTTAATTAATATTATTACAAAATTCATGTGCAAAATATTCTGAACAAAAAATGATATTTATAAATTTACCTCTAATTTATATTTATTAAATGATATAAAGATATTACAAGAATTTATATTTATCAAGTAATAGATTTATATCATTTAATAAATATAAATTAGAGGTAAATTTAAAACATATAATTTTTTTTATAATCGACCACCCCAAAAATTAATAATCTCATTAAATTAACCTCTAATTTGTATTAATTAAATGATATAAAGAAATTACTTGATAAATATAAATTGAAGAGTTTAAATTTATCACGTAATATATTTATATCATTTAATAAATATAAGTTAGAGGTAAATTTAAAACATATTATTTGTTTTAATTATAACCCACGACTCCAAAAATTAATAATCCCATTAAAAATCAAGGAGTGAATGCTTTAGTTATAACCTAGACGGTGATTAGTATTTAATAACATTAACATGATGAACTACAACTGATTGAATGTTTGAAGTCATTTGTTGATATTCAACCGAGTTGCAAAAGTGATGATAAACATTATCAGTTAATGTATTGTCATTGATGTCAACTTATTTGAGTATTATTATGGTGGAAAACATTTGTTATAAAAGATCTAGAACAAACAATATTTATGTGGTCATAAAATGAAGAGTTTTGTATACACTGAGAGACAGTGGATACCGAGTAAAACACAGTGTATACCGAGAACAGTGATAACCGAGCTAGCAATTGCTGACACAACACGGTTAATACTAAGACCGAGAAGTTAATTCAAATCGAGGCCAACTAGGATGCTACACTGACAATTGATGATTTCGAGGTAAAAGATAAAGTTTGTTATTTGATCAAACAGCCATGAAAATTCAAGGAAGATCGGACAACAAAGATTGAAACGTGTTTTTAACACAACTATTGATGATGGATCAAGCAGGAAAATCAACGATGGAGATTAAGCGGCAAGATCTGAAGGATGGAAATTAAATGAGATATGATGTCTATATAAGAGACAAGAGATTCATTTTGAATCACATATGATGCGCATATATGTGATTTTATGCATGACTAATCAAACTGGTTAAAGATAGAATCGAGCATTTTCTGCAGACATAACCGAGTGAGAGAGGAAAGAGCAAAACAAGTATGGAGTATGAGATGAACTAAAGAAGTATAAATTGATCAAAGGTATTATCTACTTAGCATAGATCTAAATATCTACAAAATATAGTTGTATTTGAATCAGATCACTACTGTATCAATTTAACCATTGTTACAGACAAATCTCTTAACTGAGTAGGATAGCGAAGTCTTTATTATAGCATTCAGAGAATGTTGAGTGTTTTCTTGTTGACCCCATAGTGAATGCATGGTCAAGAGAGAATTATTAGTTTTAAATCCTCTAACCATGTCACATTTAACAGTGTGCATTATAACCTTTAATAGGGTTGGCTCTTCACCGAGCTCACTTCAGAAGAGTGAAAATATTTTGGGTTACCAGTCCTAGGTGGTTTTTCCCTTAGCAAGGTTTCCACGTTAAAAATCTATGTGTCAATGTGCATGAATTTTGTGAACTGTTATTTTACTTTACACTTTACTTTATTAACCTAGATCGGTAATCACTGTATTAATTTACTGGCACTTGGTAAACACTATTGATGAAAGTTTAAGATTACAGAGTACATTTTCACCAAGTTGAATTATATGTTTAATTGTTTTGGTATACATCTGGAGAAATTTGGGACTGTAGGATAATTTGTCAGGAAACTAATTCTAACTGATTCACCNCCCCCCCCCCCCTCCCCCTCTCAGTTATTCTAACAATTGGTATCAGATCATACAGTGCTTAGAAGAAATTTTTGAAGGACTTAAGCTAAAGATCACAAGATGTATAAGAGAGATGCAACTAAGTTGAACAAGGATAACTTCTTGACATGGAAAAGCATAATGAGACTATACCTATCAGGAATTGGAGACAACATTGCAGATTATCTGGACAATAAATTCATACTACCTTCTGGACCTTTGATTGTAACCCAGATAAAAGAGAAACGTGAACATAACCTTATAATGGTGGAGATTTCTTCTTCACTTACAGATGCATAATTGAGGACATCAAGACATGTGCAACTTCCAAGCAGATGTGGGATCAGCTTACACTAGAACATAACACAGTACAATACTTGACTTAAAGAAGTTGTGAATGCTATTTGAGGATCTGGTGGAACCATTGATGAAGACACTATTATGAGTAAGATTCTTAGAACTCTATTGCCTATTTATTATATTAGATTCTATGCAATACATGAAATGAGAGTTGCACCTGGAAATAACATTACTATTGATAGTGTTGTTGGAAGATTGATTTCTTTTCAGCTGAATAACTTTGACAACAATAGTGTACCATCTATGGAGTCTGCATTTATGTCTACTTTGAAAATTGGTAAATCTAGTAGCAAACAAATAATCAGAAATAACAGTGACAGTGATAGTGATGACAAGGAACTTGATGAACTTGAGGCTTAAATGGTTAGAATATTGTACAGAGGTAAAGGAAGATATAAAGGTAAAATACCTTTGATATATCTTAAATCTAAAGAGATTGGCCATTTTGTTTTAAGATGCCCTAACAAAAAGAATGGTGATAGAAATGATAGATCTAATGACAGAATGGATGACTGAGACTACAGAAGCAACTGATAGTATGATAGAAGAGATAACCAGGACTATAAAGATAAAGGTAAGAAAGCTTATTACATTGCTGAATATAAAGTTAATGACAATAATGAAGATATTGAGACAGTGTTTGTAGCCTTGAAAGATGATTCAAATGAAGATGAAAGGTATGTAGAAACAACACTTATTTCTAAAGTTAGTAAACATGAAATTTGGGTTATTAATAGTGGTTGTACACAATGCATGACTGGTGGTAAAGGAAAAATTGAATTTCTTGAACATTATGATGGAGGATCAGTAAGAATGGGAAATGACACACCCTGTCAAGTAAAAGGAAAAGGTACTATAATGTTGAAAAATCAAATCAAATGTGAAAATTCTTTTTGGGTAAAAGGAATTAATTAAAATCTGTTGAGTATTTCACATTTTAATAACACATGACACCGAGTCGTATTTGCGAATGGAAAAGAAAGAATCTAAGATGGAAAAGGAAAATTGATCAGCACTCATGAACAATCTAAAGGTAACCTATTCTATCTTGACAATGTTGAAACTACTTGCTTATTGGAAAATAATGAAGATATATGGTTATGTCATAAAAGGCTTTGTCATGTAAATTTTGACAACATGGTTAAGATTAATAGAAAAAGAAAAGTTAGAGGCTTACCAAGCTTAACTAAACCAGACCATGTAATACGCAAAAATTGTCAAATGGGTAAGATGTCAAAATCTAGTTTCAAGAGAAAGAATTTTTCATTTAATGATATTTTGGAGTTAGTTCATACATACCTATGTGGACCAATGAGAACACGGAGCTATTATGGGGACATATATTTTATTTTATTTGTTGATGAATACTCTAGGATGATGACTGTCGTGTTCCTAAAAGAAAAATATGAAGCATTTAAGATGTTTCAGTGGTACAAATCTAAAGTGGAAAAAGAAAATGGTAGAAATCTGAAGTTTTTGAGATCTGATATAAGGGGTGAATTTATTTCTGACGAGTTCACTAACTTTTGTAATGAGTATGGAATTAAGAGACGGGTTTCTGCACCAAGAACACCACGGCAAAATGGAATTTCTGAAAGAAGGAATAGATCAATTGTTGATTATGCCATAACATTGATGATTGAGAAAGGAGTTGCACAAACATACTGGAGAGAATCTGTTAGCATAGTGTTGGTAAACAGATTGTTCTTTTGAATAAACTCCCAAAATGCCCAAATCTGAAAGAACAATTAGATGCCAACAGTTGGATAATCTATCATGGGGTTGATAGATTTCCTTTGAATTGAAAGGTACAACTCCCTTATAGAATGATATGCAATGAATTTTTTTATTTCCTAAACTAACTGGGTGCGTTCTTAACCTGAGAACGGAAGAGGAAAAACCAAGTTAATCCTAGATAGGACTAACTCAGGCAGATTTTAGATGTTAAGCCTAGCCAACTTTGAGAACTCAGACATCCTATGACTCCTCGAGATTGGTAATGCAAGAATGCTGTTAGTTATGCAAATGCAATGACATGAGAATAAAATGAAGATTAAACATTTGAATCTTTGCAACAGGAATAGATGAAAGTACTTTGATCTATCACCCATTCACCATTTGACTAAGAATGCAAGAAAGTGCCCAAAACTGACCATAACAATACTCCGATTGAAAGTAATCAGAAAAGTGATGCCTAAATGCTCAGATTCATAACAAAACCTTTCCTGTTTTAAACACAACAAACATAATACTCTGATTACATTTGCTTACAATCTACAGCCAAAATATATTACAAAGAATGAAATATCAATCTTTGATGCATGAATGAAAATGCAGAAATTAAATGTCTCCCCTCTCTACTCCAGCTCTCTGACCGTATGCAGAAAAATCCAAAATTGAATCCACCTCAGAATTTACAATAAATATTATCCTCGTAGCAACTGTTTAGTTTCTCTATCGGTGACTTTTTAGTTACTAAAACTGACTTTTCAGTTACTAAAACTGACTTTTCAGTTTTTTCTCTTCACAACTTTCGAGTTTCTCTTTCATATTTAAATCCATTTCAAATATTTCCAAAACTTTGCTTTTCATGCAGCATCGATTGGATCCTTTCAAATTCTAAAAGAAATATCATTTAAATGAGATTTCTTTTTGATAGAAGACCTACCATCTGTCTCTATATCTTCGGATGATTTCACTGACTCCACTATCACCCAGTAACTGCTATATGCTGGCCACAACAATCTACAACTTCTTGACAACAAGATGTAAGCGTAAGAAAGTTCTTCATTGAAAATGACATGTGGAAAAATAGTTTAGCATCCGCCATAGGGTCTTTTGACACCTGATCACTATCTTCAACTCAATAGTCTTTCAATTTTATTTATCATCAACAGGGTCTTGATGACTCTTCGACTCATTCATATTAGTCGATCATTGTTACAGGGGATTCCACTTACAGGCGCCTCACTGTCGAATTAGCTTACAAATCATTGAACATTCATCATACACTTGCTAAGTGTTCATGTTTCTCGACATTTATTCTTCGGAGATGGCAGTCACTTCGTTGTTATGGAGTGGATGTCTATTGCAATAGTCACTTCTTCTACCAAACAAGAAATCAAAGGTTCTTTCCATCGAGCTTTCCATTTCCATGCAAATAGCCTTGGCATGCTCTGTCTGTAACAATGCTTTGCCTATGGTCAAACACATCTTGATCGGCACTGTCAGATCCATTCAGGCTATAGAGTCGATACCATTCAGCCTATTAGACTCTTCTGTTCGGCTTCTTAACTCTACCCTTTCTTCGCTGAAACCAGATGTAGTGCTTTTGTATGATTCGAGCACTATTTATATCGGCACTAAATTTACTATTCACCATTGTCGTTGTTCATCCGATCAAATCCTCCTTCTTTTATTCTACTTGACCCTGTGCTTAATGCAAATGCATAGGCTGTTTGGACTGCTCGGTCATGAATAAACATTTTATCACTTCTTTACTATGTACACACGTTGAGTGCCCGGAGGTAGAAGCGGCTCATGGTAGCAGAAAATAGAGTGGTGCAATGAGCAACAGTGCCGTATATGATATATCACTTGTCGGTCAAGTGATCTAATGAAGCAACTATCTCAGAATGCTTTCTTCATCATCCGTATAAAAAGGACATTACTTTCTCCTTGCAATCTAAGGCAAGACCTGGAATGGGGAAGTGGGGCAGGATTTAAGCCTTTTGCTTTACCATCAGATTTTGCCATCTCTTCTTAGCATGTTTTCAAATTGCCTTCTTCGTTGGTGCTCGATCTCCCCTATTTTATGCTCTGTTATGGAGGATTCACAGGATCACTTTTAGTGAGATGAAGCACATAAATAGATCTCTTTTGATAGCCACGCTTTTTGCTATGAACTTGATGTTTGGCGGAAAATCAGACTTCTACTTCTCCACTGGCAGGAATTTGATTATGACCTGCTCCGGCGGAAAATGTACTCAGCACTTCATTTTCCTCCATTTGACTAGGAGCATTATTTCATTCCTTCAATAGACTAGAACACATTGCCTATTCATTATAAATTGAATCTCTAAACTTTCTCCAGGCAGCGGGCATGCATTACTAATTGACTGCAAAAAGAGGAAATTTGGACATTGGTTACTCCTCTGGCGGAAAACTGCAAAATAGTTTCTCCTCTTCTTTGCGGAGAATCTCAAATGAGATGCTCTGCGGAAAATCCCAAATGAAGGGTGAAAAATGCATTGGTTTTTTAGTTTTCCGCTTCTTTGTCATGGCGGCAATTTGATGCCAAATCGTTTGCACATCCTTCTCTCTGGCACTTCATGAGTAACCTGCACAATCTATAGGAACCAAGGCCATATGGTATTCATCACTATCAGTTGAGAACTCATCCACAAATTTTGACATAACATTTTCTTAGAGTCAGGCTGAATGATGTTCACGGCTCCCATGGATCAAGATTTCATCCAGCATCTTGCATGCCAACTCCAACTTGAACAGGCGCATGCCACAATACTCCCGACACTTTTCTCTCATAATCATAGCCGATACTAATCGGGCCACGTTAAAACATTACCATGACTGTGCATACATCTGTGTGAGAGAACAAAAATTTAGATTCACTTGAACGTTTCTCACGAGCCTTCATAACTTCCTGAAGTGGCCGTCATTACTGAACACTAGATTGCATTAGTCTACAGAGAAAACTGGTTGACACTGATGGGAGGACTTCATTCAACTTGCAAGGCTCGGATTGGACTTCTCTGTATGTTCTCGATCAATCCATAATTGAATTTCCCTCTATTTAGCATTACTCAAGGCTTATAGAGCTATATATTCATCTTACCCGTGAATGTGTCAATGGAGAATTTC
>MU223216.1:843339-864802 GCA_018584345.1 Thuja plicata
TTAATTAAATTTACTTGATGTCATATCTACTCATCGCCATTAATTGTCATTACTTTACTTGATGTCATATCTACGACAGTTGTTTATAATTTTTAAATTAATTAATAAATCTTGTCACAACTCACAGTCTCATACGTCCATTGGATTACAACATATCAATGGCCAAAGATGAATTTTGGGCCTATTGGTGGACTTCATAATCTTTACAGAAAACTCTCTACGAAATCATGACACGCGGTATGATTGATCATGGACTTATTTTTATGATCAATCATACCACGTGTCATGATTTCGCTGAGAGTTTACCATAAACATTATGAAGACCAAAAAAAGGCCCAAAATTCATCTTTGGCCGTTGATATGTTGTAATCCAACGGACGTGTGATTCTGTGATGTCATAGTGGTGGGACCCGATGCAACTTCAACATCAAATCAGAACCATTGGATTAAGAGAGATGAATGGTGGAAGGTGCATTTTGGAATAAATATGGTGACATAACTCCTTTACTAAAAAATATCTCCAGAAACATCACACGTGTCATCCTTTGAGAATGAAAATTTAGGAGAATGAAACTTTAATAGTTATTTCCAATTATTAAATCGCCATACCAACTATACAACTATTCTCTTAAATCGCCAAGTTTATATGTATTTTTGAAATACATTCACCATGACAAATAATTAATTACAATATTTGGAAAATTATTTCACCATAATTTATCAATAAAATTTTCCCGCTTCGCCAATTATATTAATAATTTTCCTATTAAAATCATTTTTTGTCGCCATATTTTAATAAAAATTGTATACGGTATTAAAAAATTTGCCACCAAATATCTATAATTTGAACCATAATTCGCCATCAATATTAAAAATTTTCCCTCCAAAAAAAATGTGATTCGCCACAATTTTATAATTTTTGGGAGGGGGGGGTTCTTAAAGTTATCCCTGACTCCATCTTGGAATTCTAACCTCATGAGATTTAGGAGACTCACCTTGCCCAAAAGGTCTGAAGCTTGGAACCTTACATTCAAGAGCCTTTTGTGCAGCAATTCGCGATCTATGCTATGTTGTCTTGACAACAACTTGGCGATAAAGCTCCTCTTCATATCGGTTCCTTTGTTACTCATCACCTAGAGTCTCTGCCACTTGTTTGGAAACTAACTCCTGCTCATAACTTTGATCTTCCATCTCTTGTTGCTCCCTAATCTCAGATGCTTTATTAATCAAGTCAAGAAACATACTTTTCGTCTCTTCCCACTCCTTATTTTTAACAAATTCCAAGCTCTGAGGCTGATTGGAAATATCTTCATGTTGATTAGGCATGAAATGGTCTCCCTATGACTGGTTATGATCCTGAGTTTGTTGTCAATCGGGCTGAGAAGGGGGGTAGGAGTGGGTGGTAAGCATGATGAACTTGCTGCTCTTGACTCCCTACTAAGCGCTTGAGCCTAACAATCTAGTATAACATGGGAATCACTTCTAGATTGTGGGACCTCTGCTAACTAAAGTGAAGCCTCCATATTCTAGGTCAGTTCCTCTTGGATAATCACCTTATTTTCTTTTAAACATGAAAGTAAACTTGGAAGGAAAAGGGATAGAAGGAGAACTGAAGAGAAATGACTGAAAATAAAATTATCCTACTAGGTGATACACAGAAGGTAACATGAATGACACAACAGTGACCAAAACTTGCATGAAATTCCTGAATCTAGTGGAACACAACTTTTTGAATATGTTTGCATAAGTATTTCATAGAGAGGTTTGAAATGAAAAGAGGTTATTCAAGGAAAGAGAATATTTCACAAACAATAGCATATCCAAGAAGATAGACACAGACTATGACCTACAAACAAACATCCACTCTGGCAAATAGGCACACGAATGAGACAAGATAACAAGGGATGAACAAAATCCACAAGATTATCTAAATCAAATCACCCACAGTAGTGAAAAAATATGAATAAAGAAAGAAGGCTCAAGTTATCCAATATTTCTCTAACATTAACCATTGCATTATGCTTCAGTAAGAGAAATACAGACAAGAAAAGGTTGAGGACAGAGAAAATGTCACAGAAACCTTTGCATAATCTAGAATTCAATGAGAAATTACAAACAAATGATAACCTAAGGCAGAGAGAATTCCATAGAAATTCTTGCATAAGCTGAAAAACCTAGCTAAAAATGCTTCTAAAACTACTTATATACAACCCCCTAGCACACAATCTTGGGATTCAATCCATCAATCAGTTAGGGCAAAATTAGGGTTATAATAGATATTCATTAAACAATATAGAAACCCTAAAATAGTCAAGTCTACTCATGAATGCGCTCAAGAAATATCTTAGAAGATCATATACAGTCATGAATACATCTCCCATCACCATAAATTTGATCAGAGAAATTGGCTTGACCCATCTCTCTTGTCAGCAACTTGAAAGACCACACCACCACCATGAAACCCTGAGATCAGATTTAAATATTTGAAAATAAATGGTCATAGGTGGTGCAGATGTCTGCATCAATGGTTCATAAAAAGACTTGATTTCCTTTTAAAACACAGTCATTGATCTTTATATTTATCTTTATTCTTTATTTTTTCTTTGAGTTCAAATCCAATCATAGACATATGGCATCCTTGTGCAATTCCTCAAAGATTAACTATCTTCATCTTTATTATCAAGCCTTTAACCCCATCGTCCAATTTTTTTTACTTGTTGTGTCTTTATCTTAGTTCTAACCTTAGACTTAACTTTCCTTTGAATCATCTTTAACCTCGGTATCTGAAATCCTTTATGTCTCCAAGTCGCGAGATCATTTCTCTAACTCTGAGTTTATTGTAAGATTTCATGGGAACCACAAGATTGGAAATATGATTGAGGACTCGGATCATAACTTGACTTTAACTTTAATGCAACTCTAATTCATTCTGGGATCACGCAACTAAGGAAGAATATAAGTCACCAATTATCTAGCCTAACTATGGTTTCATTCAGAGACTTAGCACAAGCCAGAAGATTTGATCTTGATCAACGACCACGATTCCATCTATAACTAACTCTGAACCAAACTTGACTTTAACTGTCTTGACCATGTTCTATTCTGAGATCACATGACTAAGGAAATCTTGAAGTCCCTGGAATATTTTCTAACTTCAAGGTTTATTGCGAGACATCAAGCAAGTCGTAGGATTTAGAACATGATCAACTATTCAGATCACAACTTGGCGGCTCCATCTTCAACTTTACCTGACTTGAACTTTAACCTTAGTCTATCTGGAGATTCAGTGACTAAAAGAAAACTTGAAGTTGCAAGATCAAATTGTAACCCCAGATTTTATTCTGAGACCTAGCGCAAGCCACAGGATCTGATCTGAATCAATAGCTCATGTGTAATCTCCTAAATTTTGCTGATTTTTGACTTTGTCTCGAGACTTCACACAAACCATAAGATCAGATTTGAATCAACAATCCTCATTAACTCTCACAAGAAATAACTTAACCCTAAATCCATCCAGAGATCACACGACTAAAAGGAAAAACAAACCAAGCCTTAACTCTTAGTTTATCTAGATATCACGTGATAGACTAAGTCGCTGAATCTCCCAATGCTTTGACTAACTCTGCTTTCATCTCAAGACTTCACACATAGCACATGATCAAAAACAAATCAATGGCTCATGTTAAGTCTCCAGATCAAATAATAATATTCCATTTCCTTTCAAGATCGTGCGACTGAGGCAATCTCAAAGTCATTGAATAAAAAAGAATATTCCTTGGGTTGCGTGACTAAAAGATAACCAAGGAGATGTTAATGCATGCATGACTAAATAAAATTATTAAGTGGCATGGAAAAGGTAATGAAGAATTAGACTGAGCCACCAAGAACTTAGGGTTTACATGAATTCATAGGGGTTTTCGCATGAGTTAGGTCTTTAAGACATAAACAAGGCTAAAACCAAACCTAGAAAACATGCAGAGAGAAAGGAAAAGACCAAGAGTCATGATAGAAACCATAAAAGTTGGTCTTTACCCTTGTGGGAGCCTCATTTACCCCACTTTTTTATTTTGTGCCCATGATGATTCCCATTGGAGAGCATGGTCATAAGCTTATGCAGGAGCGTATTGATTAGGGGCATGTTGAACATATTAACAACCTGCTATGATATGATAGCTTGGACTAAAAACCACCTTTGGATGATTTTCATATGGTGTCTTCTTAGCCCATTTAGCATTATTTTCATGATATTATTGTGGGTAACCTTATTGTTCATAATAACTTGACATGTTTACTCATGCAATTAGCTAGAATTTTGAAGATAAAATATTTGAAACATACCAGCACTTGATCTCTTGAAATCAGTAGACCTTCTAGAGTCACCTGATATGCAAGACGATGACCACTACTAGGTTTCTATTATGTTATCAACATATCATAGATTACATAGCTTTGAAAATGAACTTCTTTTATGGTCCCACCAGGCATACTAAAATTGTTATACACTAGATTTTGCACCCTGTTAAGTGCTTGAGCCTAACAATCTAGTATTACATGGCAATCACTTCTAGGTTGTGGGACCTCTACTGACTGAAGTGAAGCCTCCAGATTCTAGGCCGATTCCCCTTGGATAATCACCTTATTTTCTTTTAAACATGAAAGTAAACTTGAAAGGAAAAGGGATAAAAGGAGAATTGAAGGGAAATGACTAAAAAGAAAATTATTCTACTAGCTGATACATCAAAGGTAACATGAATCATAACACAGTGACCAAAACTAGCATGAAATTCTTGAATCTAGCAGAACACAACTTTTTGAATAGTTTTGCATAAGTATTTCATAGAGAGGTCAGAAATGAATAGAGGATATTCAAGGAAAGAGAATATTTCACAAACAATAGCATATCCAAGGAGATAGACCCAAACTATGACCTACAAACAAACATACACTCTGGAAAATAGGCATAGGAATGAAACAAGATAACAAGGGATGAACAAAATCCATAAGATTATCTACATCAAATCACCCACAGTAGTGCACAAAGATGCAGAAAGAAAGAAGGCTACAAAAATCCAAGATTTCTCTAACATTAACCACCATATTATGCTTCAGTAAGAGAAATACAGACAAGAAAAAGCTTGAGGATAGAGAAAATGTCACAAAAATCCTTTGCATAATGTGGAATTCAATGAGAAATTACAAACAGATGAAAACCTGAGGGCAAAGAGAATGCCACAGAAATTCTTGCATAAGCTGAAAAACCTAGCTTAAAAAGCTTCTAAAACTACTTATATACAACCCCCCTAGCACACAGGCTTGGGAGTCAATCCATCGATAAGTTAGGGAAGAATTAGGGTTATAATAGATATTCATTAAACAATATAGAAACCCTAAAATAGTCAAGTCTGCTCATCAATACACTTAGGAAATATCTCAGATGACCAGGACAGTCATGAATACATCTCCCATCAATGATCAAGAGATTACATAGGAATTGATCTGAATCAATGATCCTCATTAAATCTCACAAGAAATAACTTAACCCTAAATCCATCCAAAGATCACATGACTGAAAGGAAAAACAAACCAGACCTTAAGTCTGAGTTTATTTGGAGATCACGAGATATACTAATTTGTTGAATCTCCCAATGCTTTCACTAACTCTAGTTTCATCTCAAGACTTCATGCACAACACACAATCAAAAACAAATCAAAGTCTCATGTTAAGTCTCTAGATCAAATAAGCATATTCCATTTCCTTTCGAGATCACATGACTAAGGCAATCTTGAAGTCGCTGAATAAAAAAGAATATTGCTTCTGGGTTGTGCAACTAAGAGATAACCAAGGATATGTTAATGCACACATGACTAAATAAAAAACTTAAGTGGCATGGAAAAGGTAATAAAGAATTAGACTGGGCCACCAAGAACTTAGGGTTTACATGAATTCATAGGGTTTTCTAGATGAATTAGGTCTTTAAGACATAAACAAGGCTAAAACAATACCTAAAAAACATGCAGAGAGAAAGGAAAAGACCAAGTTTCATGATAGAAACCATACAAGTTGGGCTCTACCCTTGTGGGAGCCTCATTTACTCCACTTGTAGCCAAAATTTGACAGGATGGGAAATTTGGGTAATAGTAAATCAGACTTTGCACAAATCTATGATTGGTAAATTGATGTATGTTGTACACACAAGACCTGACATAGCACATGCAGTTGGAATAGTTGCAATATTTTCTGCTAACCCCAGAGAATCACATATGACTGTTGTGAAAATAAGTTTTAGATATTTGAAAAATATTGAGGATTATGAACTATGTTATAAAAGAGAAGGAAATTTGAATTGAAAGTTTATACTGATGCTAATATGGCTGGGAACATAGATGATAGATAAAGAACTACTGGTGGAGGATTCTTTATTGGAGAAAGAATAGTTACTTGGATAAGCAAGAAGCAAGGATGTATATCTCAATCAACTGCAGAAGCAGAGTATGTTGCTACTGCTACAAATTGTTTGAACATAGCATGGATAAAACAACTGTGAATGAAGAGATCATTGATCTGGTAATGATTTACTATGACAATACAAGTGCTATAAATATTTCAAAGATTCATGTGATGCATGCAAAGACAAAGCACATATCTATAAAATATCACTACTTGAGGGAACAAGTACAAGACAAACAAGTGATATTGGAATATGTACAATCAAAAGAACAACTTGCAAATATATTCAAAAAACCCTTACCGAAGGATACATTTGAGTACTTGAGAGGTAGACTAGGGGTTCGTCCCTTGTCTATTGGTAACTAATATAAGTAGGAGGTTGCATCAACCTACATGAAATCATAATATCAATCATATTGATGCAAAGCTAAACTAGACTGACACGGAGATATCAATACACTGAAAGGTACTTACTACACCAAAAATCAAAGATATTTTATTTGGCTACTGAAGAGCTGCATATTTCTTTTTGGCATTGTTGTCAAAGGGAGAGAGTTGATCGATGAAATATAAAGGGAGATAAATGATCAATGAAATATCTATCCAATAAAGGTAGAAAAGAGAAAGGGAGAGACATATCTAATCTACAAAGAGATTCAAGAACATAAAAGTCAAAAGTGCAGGGAGAGTCTGCATAGTGAGTTTTTATACTGACATAGTTTATATTCAAGCTAGGGAAGGCTACATAATCATTGTCATTGTAGAATAGAAGTTTGGTATTTTGTTGTATGGAATTTTATTGCATATTTCATATTGTGTTGTCATCAATGCCAAGGGAGAGATTGATAAACTATAGCCGATTGAAAATTTGAAGTTATTTGTTGATATTCAACTGAGTTGCATAAGTGATGATAAACATTATAAGTTAATGTATTGTCAATGATGTCAACTTATTTGAGTATTATTATGGTGGAAAACATTTTTTATAAAATATCTAGAGCAAACAATGTTTATGTGGTCAGAAAATGAAGAGTTTTGTATACACTAAGCGACAGTGGACACCGAGTAAAACACAGTGTATACTAAGCACAGTGATAACTGAGCTAGGGATTGCCAACACAACACGGTTAATACTAAGACCGAGAAGTTAATTCAAATCGAGGCCGACTAGGATTTTGAGCTAACAATTGATGATTTTGAGGTAAAAGATAAAGTTTTTTATTTGATCAAATGGTCACAAAAATTCAAGGAAGATCGGGCGACAAATATTGAAACATTTTTTAACACAACTGCCAAGGATGGATCAAGCAGGAAAATCAATGATGGAGATTAAGCGACAAGATCTGAAGGATGGAAATTAAATGAGCTATGATATCTATATAAGAGACAAGAGATTAATTTTGACTCACACTTGATGCACATACATGTGAGTTTATGCACGACTGATCAAACTGGTTAAAGACAAAACTGAGTGTTTTCTAAATACATACCCAAGCGATAGAGGAAAGAGCAGAACAAGTATGAAGTATGAGATGAACTGAAGAAGTACAAATTGATCAGAGGTATTATGTACTTGGCATAGATCTAAATATTTGCAAAACCAAGTTGTATTTGAATTAGATCACTATTGTATCAATTTAACCATTGTTACAGACAAATCTCTTAACTGAGTAGGACAGTGAAGTCTTTATTATAACATTCAGAGAATGTTGAGTGTTTTCTTGTTGACCCCATAGTGAATGCATGGTCAAGAGAGAACTGTTAGTTTTAAATCCTCTAACCAGGTCACATTTAACAATGTACATTGTAACCTTTAACAGGGTTGGCTCTTCACCGAGCTCACTTCAGAAGAGTGAAAATATTTTTGGTTACCGATCCCAGGTGGTTTTTCTTTTAGCAGGGTTTCCATGTTAAAAATTTGTGTGTCAATGTGCATGAATGTTGTGGATTGTTATTTTACTTTACACTTTACTTTATTGACCTAGATCGGTAATCACAATATTATTTTACTGACACTCGGTAAACACTATTGATGAAAATTTAAGATTACAAAATACATTTTCACCGAGTTGAATTATATGTTTAATTTGTTTTAGGATAATTTGTGAGGAAACTGATTCTAACTGATTCACCCCCCCCCCCCCCCCCCCCCCCGCTCCCAGTTATTCTAACATAACATAGGTTTAAAAGGTAAGCTCTCATATTTTCTCTGAGCCACTGATACTACAAAAAGAGCAAAAAAATGGTGAATCATGCCACTACCTCTGTTAGCTTTTCCAATTTCTTTTCCAAGCTACAAAATTGTGTCTCAAGTGTATCTACAAATTTAAATTTAAGAGATAGGGCTATGTGGAAAATGATTATGTACATTTCCTCTCTTCCTGCTCAAGGGTTTCTCCATAAATTTTATGGGGCATGTTATATTTGACTCAAAATCTGAAACATTGATTTTCTTTTTGTACTTGATATTCCGGATTTGTGACCTTCAAGGCGCTTTCATGGTTGCATATTTTGAAAATGGGAAAAAAATATATATAACCCTTTTTTGAAATCTATCAAAGCATTATTATTCTTTGATGATAATGCATAGAAACCCTACAAACTCATAGTCTTTATTATTCAACCCGCGACTCTATGTTCTTTTCGCTGAAACTTTGCAGAACAAAACATTGGAAATAAACAATAGTTTATCCTTAAATGAATTGAACGCCTCCATTTTTGAAGATGAATGTTGGAGGGATTTTAAAAAACTTGTTAGGGCACATGGAATATGAACATGTATCTGTAGTTTTAAACAATTAAATGTTATATAAATTCTCTGTTGTAACTATACTTTCATTATTCATCACAAATATGCAATATATATGAATGATTTGGTGTTGTATCTGTGCAAGTAACTGTAGATTTTTTTTGTTGACCTTTGTATCAATTCTATGACTGCGGCTAGAAGTTTCCTTATTTTTGGATCTCTTCATTCATTGTTTATATCAAAGAGATTCATCATTTGTTGTTTCAAACTCTAGTTCTCATTTTGGATTTTCCATACTTGACTTTGAATATCTCTTCAACATTTGTTTGTCTTCATGGAAATATGCTTTCATAATTACAACTATACAAAGTCTATAGTAAAATAACAATATTTTGCCTTTAGCATTATCATTCTTGTTATGACTCAAAGATTATGTACTTGATATATGTGCTCAATTTTAAGATTGAACCTTTTGTACATGAACTTATTGTGAGCTTCACATATCCTTGGCTTCCAAATACTATGTATTTGGCCAGTTTCATTCAACTCTATGATTACATATATTATGCTTTGTATTTTATGAATACACTGTACAAATACACTATCCTTCATGCTTTATAACTATACCTTCAGATATTCTTGCCCTGATATTCAAATCATTGTCCTTTAGATTTTATGTTGCTTTCAACCCACAGTGATTATTGTTATGCCCTACATACCCATCCCTACATTTTGTAGGCAAAATGTTGGGTCCCCCTTTTTCTCTTTTACCTTGTTTCTTTTCCTTTTTCTTCCTCTGGCCTTTTCTTCTATGAGCGTCATTTTCTTTCCTTTTGGTTTCTCTTTCCTCCAGGGCTCGGTCCCGGAGTGTTTTTGTCTTCTATGTCAGCCAGATTTTTGGACTCCGGGATTCTTTGTCATTACTTCCTCTTTTGTTAGAGGGTGTGATTGCATGGGATCCCCAGGCCCAGAGTCTAGAGGTTTTCCTTTCTTGGGGTTTGCAGAAGGAAGCAATATGTTTTTACCCTAGCGTTATAAATAAATATTTACTTGTCACTTTCACATTTACCGCGAACAAGATTACCCAGAGTGATTAAGAGTGAAATTGCGAATTAAGTGCGAATTGATTTGGAAGTTTAACAATGCCTTGCAGTTGAGCTGATATTCAAGTTTGTGCATATTTCTTGACTTCCTTGCAAGATTGTTGGTGTTCGTAGTCTTTGAAAGCTTCCTGGTTTGCAGAGCACCTCTCGTGCTCCTCCTGCATTTTCTAGTGTTAAGGTAAGTCCTTCAGCTCCTCTTTCTGGTTTTGCCTTTGCTCGTGCTTGGTTTTCTCTCTTTTCATTTTGTCCTTGTTTTGTTTTTCTTTGCTTTATGGTTGTTGTCACCTCTTGTTGGTGGGATGGCTCTGTAGGAAGGTTGTCTGCCTACCTCACATTGTGGTCTTCCCTTTGAATGGTGTACATTAGTATAGATGTTGTAAATTCTTAAAGTTCCTATGTAAAGGTCTTACTCTTGCTGTAAATTGTAGATAGCCCTTAGGATAGGGGTAGTTCCTGTAAATTGCGTCATTTTCTGGCTTACCCTATATATTTGGTTTGTACATTGTTGTAGTGACCCCTCTTATGGTGAGCTCACCATGCTTTACGCGTTATAACCCAAGTTTTGAGCTCGCCCGCATGATGTCTGCCTGGTTCAAACTTGACACCTCACCTATTCAAGCCATGGTAGTTTTCTCTTTCCTTTGTCACTTCATCATTGATGGCTAGATTAATTTCCCCATGAGTGAGCATTCAAAAACATCCCATATGGCATTCATTTTTCTCATGTCAACACACCTATCGCCATTAAGGGCCATTACATCATTTATCGCGTGACCAAGTGACAACCCATGTTAGCCAAGTACGGCTCACTACCTGGTCACTTCGATAACAACTAGTTTCTCCAAACTCTGGGTGTTGAGAAGTCCCTGGGCCTTCATCCCATTTATCGTATGAACCAATACCCCGGGACCTCCAGGTGTCGATCAGAATCTATTCGTTGTTAATTGTTATATCCTAGGATTTTGATGCACACTGACATATTTTTTTGAACAAATGCGAGATGGCGGTGAACTCCCCGGAGTCCATAAAACTATTTTATATTTTTATCATATGTATTGACAGTTGTCCGGTCTTGCAGGTTGCAGATTATCCAACAAAATTTATGAAGTAACAACTCCTCCTAGAAGTCTGGGGCTTCCACTACCTCCACTTAGGTGGCCACAAAGACAAAGGCATAAAATATGTTGGCCAAGCTTCCATTTACATCCAAATACCTAAGGGAGGGTGTCCTTGTGGGATCCAAAGTGGACTCCAAGCTGTAGGATATCACTGACACCGAGCCCTGACTATGGGTTGAATTATAGGGTCTTGTTCAGACGATGTACCAACAGAGATCTGTTGAAGATGATATAGAAAATAACATGGCCACCTCTGGCATCATCAAAGCTGCATATTTCCCCTACTCAGTGCAAGCACCAAAACTAATCCTTCAATTGGCGAAGCACTACAATTACCCCACCCGAGTTGTTTTGCTTGTCGATTCTCTAGCACTGAACTACCTAGCGGCCATTATTACTCTGGATGCCGCCACTTTTGCTTCAGGACTGGGAATCCCCCAATTTAGGGGAGCCATTTTTATCTCCTGGTCTATGTCATTGAAGGAGTTTGAATAAATTCCCACTCTCGCCCAACAACATCTCAATTCTCACTGGCTAAAGTCCCCGAGAAGGGACTATAAGAAGATGAAGCTAGAGATTCCCTACGGAGACTTCAATGAATGCATACATGTGGAAATCATCTTTTTATGCAGGCTCTTTAGAGAGACCCATGCCAGGGAATTTTTGGCATGGATGTATTATTTCCTTTACTGCATCACCACCTACAGTCATACCTTTGACTAGGTGACCATCATCGCCAATAATGTGGACTTCCAGCTAAAGAATGTCCTCCAAAATTTGAGGTTCCACATGACCTCATATGTATTATGGGCACTGGCCCAATAGAGACCCGCTCTTCAAGGTTTTTATATAGTGAGAATTCTTGGGAATGGGCCCAGCCAGCTTGTCCCATGGGAATATTATCCCTAGATCCAAAGATAATCCTCTTTCCCCCATTTTTGTAGGGTAAATGACACGTTCATTTACCATAACATTTTGACACTTACTTAGGATTCTAGGTACATGTTTTCATAGGAGGTGATGACCTTGGTGAGTGCATATGACAACTATTTCATTCAGTTCTAGCAACATTCATCTATTTGGGTAATCGGGTTCTCCGAGAAGCCCTACCTACTCCCCTGGCATTGCAGGGATAGGATCATTCTTTTGGAGTTTTGCAGGCAAATCCTGGAACTCCACGCATTCTTTGCCTTGAATAAGGTTACATCCATTCCATTCCTAATCACTTACGGGAACTATTCTTGTAGTCTCACAATGGATAAGCAAGCCGATAACGAATTGAAGAGCCTGGGACTGGCGGAATTCCACCTTACAAGAAATAATTTTGATCTATTTGATAAGATAAGTGTGGTGCTGCCCCAGGCATCCACACTGCATAACATTCACATTGAGGATTTCTAGACAGATTGTCAGGATGGTTTTGATCTTTCGGCCCGGCAGCATTCGCAGATGTCCAAGGGTATGATGAAGAGCCTCGGCCTTTGAAACTTTTTGAAATATTTTTTAGACAGTGGGCCCCTGGAGAACCCAACATACTAAGACCAGGGGATCGACAAGTTGGATCTCCCTCTGGTGGATTGGGACACCCCAGAGAATCTAACAATTGAGGATGTAAGTCATAAAATCATAGAAAATAACCACAAATACTTTGATCAAGTGTGCAAGAGGAGCACCCATAAGGGTCCAATCTTGCGGGGGTCTACTTTGACCTCTGGAGCCGCGGGACCAAGTAAAGATAAGGGGAAGGAAAAGGAAGACACCCTGGCCCAAGTTACTCCCTAGAGTCTGCTCCCCATTTTGGATAAAATTCATGATCAGCTGGAGGCATCCAGATAGATTAGCCAAAACCTAAGCACCCAGCTCACCCTCGGTCTTCCAATCACTCCAGTGGGATCTGCCCACCCAGCAGGATCCCCTTTGTTAGCAACACTCATGAGCCACCAAATAGAGGCCGAGGTAGAGTCTATGGACATTCTGGATGTTGGGGCCTCATTCAAATTGAGAAGGAAGAAGAAAAGGGTATACCATCCCCCACGCACAGACACGGGCCCCGGCATGCCCAATGTTCCCCCGGTGGAGGTTATTTTAGACTCCCTAGAACCAGAGAATCCCCCGGAGACCTCCCCTCCACACGATGATTTCAATGACATCTTTGGGACTGGTGAGCTTATGAATTTATAGGGGAGATAGGAAAGGCGGTGAAAGAGATAGTCGCGTAGGAAGTAGAGATAATCCCCGATGAAGGGGAGACACCAGAAAAGGAGGTGGTTCCAGAAAAGGAGGTCTGAGAACATGAAAAAAAGCTAGAATAGGAAGAAACACAAAAATATCCATAAGACATTGAGGAAACACTAGTCTAGGGGACCGAGACATATCTAGGGCAAACAAATGATGAGCAATTGACAACTGGGGAAACTGGACCTTCAGAATCAATCGTACCCTCAACCATCACACTCCAAACGCCTTCAGTTACTCTAGGTGATCAAGTGGCCCGGAGTATGACATTTGGCGATGTAGTCTCAGTGATGAGGCCAAATTATTGCCTTTATTTTGTATAACTTTAAATACTCTATTCTAATTTCTGTCAAGACATTTGTGAACCTAGCCAGTTAAAACTTGTGATAAAGTTCAGTTAGAACTGATAAACCATGGGTAGATATTTGTGACATATTTTGCCAATATTATACATATAGTGCAGTATTTCATATAACCATCAGAATATATGTTCTAATATCTGGATTTAATTTGATTAAGCTTGTTGCATGAATATTTTTGCATCACAACTAACTTGTCAGGGAAGGAAGCGACTGGAGAGTGGTCGACAGCATTCAAGGAAGACTGTTGAGGGCCAGCTACGGTGGAGTGATCATCATAGCACCAGGAGACATGGCTACTACAAAGAAGGAGCCACTATTATAGGATGTGGGGATGTAGTGCTGCTACATTCCCTCTACACTTTATTATGTTGAACTGGTCGCCCAAGCTTTATTACCCACACTACGGGCTGTTGTGTTTCCATCTTCTTCTCCGGCATGTTTTCAGCAAGATAGTTTCTTTTCTATTTTGTAATAAGTGTTCGATCCTCTATTTATAGGGATCAAACCAATAGTTTGTGGTTAGAAAAGAGTTAGGAAAAAGAGAAAGTTTTTGGAAGAAAATTGTTATATCTTACAGCAAGTTATTTTAAGTTCATGTATTGTTCTTATGTAATGCGTTTTTCAAATACAATGAAGTGATTCTTGGTTTACGTTCTATGTTAGTAGATTAGTAGAAACTGACCAAGGGGGGCCACTTGGGAGGTGGAGTAGATTAGAGTAGAGTAGATTTATTTCCAGCATTCCCAGTATTTTCAGTATTTCAGATAGAAGTTACAGTTTCTTCCTGCAGCATTGTACTTTGTAAATGTTCCTGCAGCATCTGCAAGAATAGTTATAATGGATGTTCTGGGTTGAAAGTATAGGTTTAAGTAGAGTTTGCAATTTCTAGCATTCATTTCAGTAAGGAGATAAGTGTATTCATTCCTATAGCACTAGTGTAGGTTTCTTTTATGCATTTCTTACCTTCCTGCAGCATAAGCATAATGACTCCTTAAGGAACCTAGTGCACATATTGTGCCAACCATTTCAAGTATACATCCCTGGGTTGACAAGTTAAATGCACCTCATAGTGGGAGAAGTAGTCCTTAGATTGAATAAACTATTCCTAAGAAAGGCCCTGAGCATGATTATTCCACACCTATTATGAGGCGGTTCATTTTTTGCACCGCTGCCAGGGATGGTGTCAAGCTAGGAACATTTTTGAGTCATTTTTCATTCCTAGTTAGTTTTTTTAGATTTTTATTGCTTCACAAGCGTAAAAAACTCAATTGCATGCATCGAAGAGAAAGGTGACGAGATTAATATGGTAGATTTCTCCCAGCAAAGTCTGCTAATTTGAATGAGGAAGTTGAAGAAGTTGAGTTACATTTTGAAGATGCAAGTCCTAACTTTCCTACAGCATCTTCCTCCAGAGCAGAACCATTTGATATAAGCGGTTTTCAGCCTTTTGCTGAAGTCTTGGCCAGCTTTCTAGATAATTCTGGCCCAAATCCACCTGTTGTTAACAATCCCGTAGCTAATGCTCCTTTCCAGCAGCAACACCATAATCAAATACCCCCAGAAATGGCACACCCTACTTTTCCATTTCCTCTCCCAAGCCTTATAAACAATGCTAATCTCAAAAATATACCTACAGCTGCTCTTCCAAAGTTTTATGGTCTTATAATGGAGGATCCTGACACTTTCTTGTTTGAGTTTGACATACTCTATCGAAGCTTTGACTATAATAACAATGCCCATAAGCTCAAGTTGTTTCCTGCAACACTGAAAGAATCAGCCTTATGATGGTTCATGGGCTTAGGAGCCAATGCAGCAAGTACCTGGGATGAGATGCAGACATTGTTTCTGCAGAAATACAAAGATTATTGCAAGGGGAGTGACCCAAAAGGAGATGATATCTTTAGGATGTCTCAAAAGGAGGATGAAACATTCGAGGACTATGTTTCACATTTCTTATACACAATGCAGAAGAACCCCCAGCATGTACTGGCAGAAGATTCACAGAAACTAGTCTTCTTAAGAGGGGTAAACGATAATTGTCTAGAAGCATTAGACTTGATGGCTGGTGGAGACATATCTCATTCCTCTTGGGATGACCTCAAGAAAATCTGTCTCAACTACTCAAGGTCAACTGTGAAGAAAGGTAGAGGATACCAGCCCACAGTCACAAAAGGCATTAGTTCAGGCTTTTCAAAGCTGGAGATATCTAATTTTCTCATAGATTTCAAGCAAGACATCATAAATGATGTAGCTACACATCTTGACACCATGACTGCCAAGAAGAAGCATGCAGAGGTTGAATCACAATTGGCTGAATACTGTCCAAACTGTCGCAAACAAAAGAAAGAGTGCGGATGTAAGCTGGTAGCAAACCTAGAAAATCAACATTTGTCAACTAAATACATGAAGATAGATGGAGATAATGATCAAGTGTTCTTCGTTGCTCAATGTCAACCATGGGATTCATGACAAGGCATGCCATAAGATCCTCTACAATTTTCAAATTCTAACAATAATCAATGGCAAAACCAAAGTTATTAGAACACTTCTAAATACTCTCAACCCAGTGGCCTAACCAGCAAAATAACCAATGGCCTAACCAGTGGAAAAATAACCAGTGGCCTAACCAGTGGCAAAATAACTAGTGGCCTAACCAGCAAAATAACCAGTGGCCTAATCAGCAGAATCAATGGAAACCACCACAAGGAAATTGGCAGCAAACTAATCAATGGAGGGGGCCTCCACAATGGCCTAACCAAAATTCTGGTGGTCCACAATTACCACCTCCAGTGCAACCACCCACAATAATACCACCTCCTGCAGCAACTAATGCTAATCCAAAGCCAACCCAATTGCCTGCTCAACCTCAGCCAAATCTAAACAAAAAACAACAGCAGCAGCAAACGTACACTACTAACACTCAGTAGTGCCCTACTTATTCACTAGAGATAGATGATATCCATTTGAGGTCCGGCTCTACTCTACCTACACTTGAATATCCTATTATCATGGAAGTTGCAGACACTCCTGTAGCACTACTTCCAGAAGCCACACTACCAAATACCAACCAGACAACCGATATACCCAGCAGAACTACTATCCACACTCCAATAAATCCACCCTTTCCACATAGGATAAACAAGGAAAAACCTATACCTCAAGAGGAAGAAACTTTTGATATTATTGAGCAGCTGAAAAATATGAACATCCAAATCCCTCTATTGCAAGCTATCAAAGATATACCTCTTTATGGAAAGGATATTAAGGAAGCATGCCTTAAGAAGCTAAGATGAAATAAGAAAGACCCTCAAACAGTCCATGTTGTAGGGAAATTAGTGGATATCATGTTAGGAAAGGTGATAATACCAAAGTATTTAGATCCTGGCAGCCCAGTAGTCAACCTAATAATAAATTGATAGACTGTGAAAAATGCTTTAGTTGATTTGGGAGCAGCAATAAATGTGATGACTAAGGATACAATGCATAGGCTAAGCATAGAAGGCTTAAGAACAACACCCACAGTGTTACAACTTGCTGATAGTTCAACTGTTACTCCATATTGTCTCATAGAGGATGTGGTAGTTACCTTAGATTCATGGGAGTATCTTGCTGATTTTCTTATCCTATTTCCTAAAGTAAACTTTGCTGGTTATCTTGTAATCTTGGAAAGACCCTGGCTAGCCACCACTGATGCTAAAATTAATTGCAGATCAGGCAGTATGACAATTTCAAATGGTCAAGCCATAAGGAAGCTAGCCTTATATCCACCTACCCAACCCCATCCAGACTTGGGAGAACCTCTTTGGCCAGACTTAGGGGATGAAGAGGAAGAGCTAAATTCGGTAGCCCAGCTCATGATATTGCATAGGCAATCTTTTCTAAAGATGCAAGAGGAACATGATGTGATACGAAGCATTCTTACCAATGAATGTGTTGTGGCTAAAGATGTTTCAGAGAGTTCTATTTTACAGCTATGTACCTATGAGGAATGTGTGTTTCCAGCAACCCCTGAGATAATTGATCAATTACTGACAAGTGAAATAGCTAGAAGTCCAGTGCCTGAAGTGTTAATGGTAGAGCTAACAACAACAGTGGAACTTTCCCCTGGTCATAACCTCCATGTAAAGAACAAGTCCCAATCACAGTTGGTATTGTTAACCAACCTCATCAGCCAACATGAAAAAGACTTTGCATGGGATTATAGGGATATGGAAGAACTAAACCCTAAAATTTGCACCCATATAATCTACATCAATGATGGAAGCTTACTACTTTGTCAACCTCAGAGGATAATAAATCCTGCACTGAGAGAAATAGTCAAAACTAAGTTGCAAAAGTTGTTAGATGCTGGATTCATCTATCCAATCTTTGATAGCAAGTGGGTATCACCATTAGTCATTGTACCTAAGAAAGGAGGTAAGTGGCAGATATGTGTGCCTTATAGGGAATTAAATAATGCCACAAAGAAGGATCACTTTCCTTTACCTTTTATTGACCAGGTCTTGGATAATTTGGCTGGAAAGAAATACTTCTCCTTTCTAGATGGATACAATGGTTACAATCAGATAAGCATTGCCCCCGAAGATCAGGAGAAGACCACATTCACATGCCCTTGGGGCACATATTCTTATTCAGTATTACCATTTGGTTTATGCAATGCACCTCCCACCTTTCAGAGAGTTGTGATCAGCATCTTTGTTGATATATCACATGATTGCATGGAAATCTACATGGATGACTTCACTACATTCAGTGTCACATTTGAGGAAGCCCTGAAGAACTTGGAGAAGGTACTAATTAGATGCAAGGAACACAACCTGTCTCTCAACAATGAAAAGTGTTTTATGATGATGCAGGAAGGTGTGGTGTTGGGACATTTTATCTCCGAAGCTGGAATCCAAGTAGACCCTGCGAAGATAGAGGTAATTCTCACACTCCCTATTCCCACTAAGAAAAAAGATGTCAGATCTTTCCTAGGTCATGTTGGCTATTATAGGAGGTTTATCCAGAAATTTAGTCAAATAGCTAGTCCTATGTACACCTTACTTACCAAAGAAGCTGAATTTGCCTGGATAAAAGAATGTGATGAATCCTTCCTGTAGCTCAAGTCACTTTTGACAACTGCACCAGTACTTAGGGGTCCTGACTGGACTTTGTCATTTCACATACATACAGATGCTTCAGACTATGTCGTAGGTGCTGTCCTAGGACAAAAGTCTAAAAACCTTGAAAATGCAATCTATTATATCAGTAAGAGTCTACATGGCCCAGAGTTAAACTATATAGTGACTGAAAAAGAATTGCTAGCAGTAGTTTATGCTCTGAACAAATTCTGCCATTATGTAACTGTTTATCCCATCTTTGTTCATACTGACCATGTAGCAATTAAGTACCTTGTGAAAAAACCTGCCATCATAGGCAGGTTAGCAAGATGGCTTCTTCTTTTGCAGGAATTTGATATAACAATAATTGACAAGCCAGGGAAAGCAAACGTGGTAGCTGATAATCTATCCAGAATTCACCATGCTGAAGAAGACACTACTTTGATAGATGATGCATTTCCAGATGAGCATTTATTTTATATTGCTATCCAAAACTCATGGTATGCTAATATAGCTAATTATCTACTAGCTAAAAAAATGCCCACACATTTCTCTTATAAGGATAAGAGGCTGCTAGTAGAGAAGAGCTTCCATTTCTCTTAGATTGATAACACATTATTTTACACTGGACCTGACCAAGTCATGAGGAGATGTGTGAGAGAAGATGAGACATATGAAATTATACATGCATGTCATAATGAACCATGTGGGGGACACTTTGCAGCAAAAAGGACAGCACTAAAGATTCTAACAACTGGCTACTACTGGCCTACACTACACAAAGATGCAGCTAGTTATACAAGGAAGTGTGAAAAAGCCGACCAACAAAATCAGATGAAATGCCCTTAAACCCACAAGTGGTGGTAACACCATTTGATAAATGGGGCATGGACTTTATTGGTCCAATAGACCCTCCATCCAATGGGAAGTCATACATCCTAGTGTGCACTGATTACCTAACAAAATGGGTCAAAGTAAGAGCAATGAAGCATGTCAAGGATCATAAAGTTGTTGAATTTCTATATGAAGAAATTTTTACTAGATATGGCGTGCCAAGAGAACTTGTTACTAATCAAGGTACTCAATTCACTTCAAATCTGATAACCAAGCTCATGAAGGAATATAATATCAGACATCGGAAGTCAAGCCCTTATCACCCTCAAGCCAATGGACAAGCAAAAGTTACCAATCAGGAGATAGAAGCAATCTTAACAAATACAGTTCATTTGCATCACTGAGATTGGAGCAGTAGACTATCAAAAGCCATCTAGGCATATAGAATAGCATGGAAGACTACCACAAGGTTCACTCCATTCGAACTATTATATGGTAAAGCAGCAATGCTACCAATTGAATTTGAACACAAGACATTAAGAACAGCACTGGAGCTAAATATTGATCTTCCTGTAGCACAGAGAGAGCGCTTACTACATCTCAATTCTTTGGATGAAATGTGCCAGTCTACCCTGCAGCATATGGAAATTGTCCAAAAGCAAAGGAAACAGTGGCACGACTCCCATATTAAGAGTAAGCAGTTCTAGATTGGAGATTGGGCATTTTTGTATGATTCCAGATTCCAAGAAATACTAGGTAAGCTGCACACACAATGGCTGGGTCCATATGAAATAAGCCATGTATTTACAAATGGAGCAGTCTAGTTGACCACAATTGACCCAGTACACTTCAATCTATTAGTCAATGGACATCGACTAAAGTTGTATCACCAGCCACAGACGAAAGAAGACTTCCTACAGCAATTCAACCAGCCAGTTTTAAAGGATCAACAGGTAACACTTCCTGCAACAGAGGGTGCCAACCTTCTTCCTGCAGCTCTTCAATAAGAATTCCTTCGAAGCATGACCATAATAAAAACTTTATGTTTAGATAAAGTTCAATTCTCCATTCACTTTCTACATTCTTCTTTTTCAACTCACTTTATTTCTTAATCTTCCATCCACCCACCTTCCACGTCATTATTTTTCTATGATTTCAATAAAGAGATCATGCGCTGACACATGTTGCCACTGCCATTCCACTCTCACCACCTTTTGCTAGCACATGAAATGATGAATTGAAAGGTACAGGATTTTCAAATTTATTTCCATTTTTAGCGCATAGATTTCGTTTGTTATATCTAATACTGCCCTAAATGTATCGTTGCGGCTTGAAGCCAGTTCCGTACCTCCTGCTGAGTTTGAAAAGTGAGGACACTTGTCAAAGTTTTGTAGGGGGCAGGGAAGTGTACTCATTCCTAAATGTCATTTCTATTTACTTGTTAAGATCCTCAAATCTGTACTTTGGCCTTGTCTTAATTAAAATCTAGTTGCCGCATCACACAAGTGTCAA
>MU223216.1:864935-881036 GCA_018584345.1 Thuja plicata
AGGTAGTCTGAAATTCAAAAGAGAAGAAGGTAATTGTCAAGAACAGAGCAGAGGTTGAATTTGGTAAGCACAAATGGGAGGCCAATTGCAGTGGCATGAACCAGTAGTTCATGGTATTTTACTTTCTAATGTCAAGGTAGTAAGAAGATTTAATGCCTGCGGATGGCTGGGATATTTCTTAAAATTGACAGAATTTGATGAGGAAGCAGCAACAGAATTTGCAAACACATTTGATGAAGGCCAAGCAACAGTGTGGGGGGTGACAGTCGTTGCCATAGAGGAATGAATAGTGGAAGTAACCAGGCTGCCAGCAATAGGGGAACACTACCCCAATGTACACGATGCCAGGTCAGCTAGGGCCTAGTTTACCCTACCAGGTGACCCTCCTCTAGAGATTACTAAATAGGGGTGCAAAAGAATGTCCATTCCTCTGCCATATTTTGAGTTAGCCATGCATATTATCAGGTATTTTACCTGTGAAGGAATATTTTCTAATTTTCATGTGCATCATTTTAAGTTGTTTAGTTATATAAGGCATAATATCCCAATGAATCTCCCCAATTTCTTGTTTAATATATTGTGCATTAGTGTTGAGGAAACTCAGAAAGGAAATGACAACTCTGTTACTCACCATGCCCTAATTAAATTTCTCATAGAGAAATCCCTTAGAGATGTCTCTCCTATGGCATGGATATAATTTGTCCATCATAAAACTCTACAGCCTCAGATTGCCCCTAATGTGCAAATTAACCAAGATAATGCAGTCCCCACTGACCCAGCTATTGAGCAAGGTAACCAAGGGGCAGAAATCAAAAATTTACAAGGAACTATGCCTTTACCCGCTCATATGAGAAATGTACCTACCTCTTCTCAAACTAAAGGAAAATGGAAGTTAGAAGGAGAAACTTCGATTCCTGCAGCTGAGCCACGAAACCCTACCTTCTTGAGAGGGAAGAAAATGAAGTCAGTTCCTGCAGTAACTATTACTGCAGCCACTACTCCTGCAGCAGAGAAACCAAAGAGGGTTAGTAAGAAAAAGGCTGTAGAGGTTGAGGAAACTCCTGTAAGAAGAATCTCTAGGATGAGAGGGTGGGTTCCCAAGGTACCCATCGAAAGCCAATCCACTTCCCCCAAACAATTTAAGGAGGAAATTCCTATTCATATTGTTCTGGATGATTCTCCCAGCCAAACTGAGATTCTAGACATTTCTCAAAATATGGATGAGAAGTGTGAAGCTGAGCCAAATGTATGTCAAAATGACCCAGGAGCTAGTCATCAGGATGTTCCAAACTGTGAAGAAGAAACCCCTATAACTCACCAGCTATCTTGCACAGAAACTGCCATAGTTTCCTATAAGAGAAATTGGTTAATAAATTTCTTAGAGCAGTCATGGAGGGAACAAAGGAGGAAGAATAGCCAGGATAAAAATAGTGGTCCAACTACTCTGAAAATTCTTCTCTTCCAGTTATATAATAAGCATGTGTTGACAACCAATCTATGGGGAGAAGAGAAAAATAAATTGCAAAAAGTAATAGCAGAACAAGGAGAGGAAATTGCAGAATTAAAAGATCAGTTGGCAAGATAGAAACAAAGGATTGAATATGCCCTTAAGCTGACTGACCAGATAATTGCTTGTAGACTGCCACCTAGGGTCTATACCTTCTATCTAAAAGAACAATTCCTCTTATTCCAGTTGATGATGACCCTCAAGGATGTAAACACAGAGTTCAAATCAGCCCAGGAATTTTATGGTTTATACCAGACCCTTCCATCATGGCAACAAAACTTACTCTATGAGTTGTATGTGCATAATTTCATCATCCCTACGAAGACTGAATGGAACCCCCTAATTTACATAGGGGATATACACCTAAGGTCCCTAATGTCTTGGATGCATAATGAGGCCAACTATGATAGACAATTGGAGAATTACAGAGAGCTAGAAAAATCAGAACCCGTGCCACTAAGAGCAGAAAGCAGTCAACCAGAAAAATTCCTGAGGGATTGGTTCAGAATGACATATGGGAATGTTAAAAAGGAAATAAGGGATCAAATTTTCAAGCTCAGAATAGAGGTGTATGAAGAATATGACAATATGTCTTATTTTTTCTTCCAAAGAGCCTTAACCGGTGCCAGAAGTAGGTGGGGCAAATTATCAGAGGCATTTAAAAGGTCAGAACCACACAGCCCCATTAACCTTGAAGCAGCCATACATCAAGCACTGAAATACATGGGGCTAGGTAGGCAAATCAGGCAGGAGCTCTGGTGTCTGCTCACAATGTAGCCACCCATGCTTCTTTGGCCCCTATATGACATCAACACTACCAAGCTTGATAGGCTACAGGAGGATCACAGAAGGGAAGTTTGGGAAAGAACAAGAGGATTCTACTACTCCTTCAAGAGCCAGAGGCAAGGAAGAACTGAAGTTGGTGACTTTAGGTCAATTGCCAGAAGATGCAATGCTTGAGGACAAGCATTTGATTAACCAAGGGGCAGATGATGAGGCCAAATTATTGTCTTTATTTTGTATAACTTTAAATACTCTA
Organism: Thuja plicata; assembly: GCA_018584345.1. Lineage (NCBI taxonomy): Eukaryota > Viridiplantae > Streptophyta > Pinopsida > Cupressales > Cupressaceae > Thuja > Thuja plicata. Next base: position 867,482 of record MU223216.1, read on the forward strand.
TTCTAATTTTTGTCAAGACATTTGTGAACCTAGCCAATTAAAACTTGTGATAAAGTCTAGTTAGAACTAATAAACCATGGGTAGATATTTGTGACATATTTTGCCAATATTATACATATAGTGCAGTATTTCATATAACCATCAGAATATATGTTCTAATATCTTGATTTAATTTGATTAAGCTTGTTGCATGAATATTTCTGCATCACAACTAACTTGTCAGGGAAGGAAGCGACTGGAGAGTGGTTGACAGCATTCAAGGAAGACTGTTGAGGGCCAGCTACGGCAGAGTGATCATCATAGCACCAGGAGACATGGCTACTATAATGGAGGAGACACTATTCCAGGATGCGGGGATGTAGTGTTGCTATATTCCCTCTGCACTTTATTATGTTAAACTGGTCTCCCAAGCTTTATTACCCACACTGTGGGATGTTGCATTTCCATCTTCTCCAGCATGTTTTCAGCAAGATAGTTTCTTTTATGTTTTGTAATAAGTGTTTGATCCTCTATTTATAGGGATCGGACCGATAGTTTGTGGTTAGAAAAGAGTTAGGAAAAAGAGAAAGTTTTTGGAAGAAAATAGTTATATCTTACAGCAAGTTATTTTAAGTTCATGTATTGTTCTTATGTAATGCATTTTTGAAATACAATGAAGTGATTCTTGGTTTACGTTCTGTGTTAGTAGATTAGCAGAAACTAACCAAGGGGGCCCACTTGGGAGGTGGAGTAGATTAGAGTATATTTATTTCCAGCATTTCCAGTATTTTTCAGTATTTCAGATAGAAGTTACAGTTTCTTCCTGCAGCATTGTACTTTGTGAATGTTCCTACAGCATCTGCAAGAATAGTTATAATGGATGTTCTGGGTTGAAAGTATAGGTTTAAGTAGAGTTTTCAATTTCTAGCATTCATTTCAGTAAGGAGATAAGTGTATTCATTCTTGCAGCACTAGTGCAAGTTTCTTTTATGCATTTCTTACCTTCCTGCAGCATAAGCATAATGACTCCTTAAGGAACCTAGTGCACATATTGTGCCGGCCATTTCAAGTATACGTCCCTGGGTTGACAAGTTAAATGCACCTCATAGTGGGAGAAGTAGTCCTTAGATTGAATAAACTATTCCTAAGAAAGAGCCTGAGCATGATTATTCGACACCTATTGTGAGGCGATTCACTAAGCAACCCAATAGTCAAATATTGGTTAGACACCTCCACCTCCTCCAGAAGACGTGCCTGTGGAGAAGGATGTCCCGGCGAATGATGTTGAAGATGAACAACAACAGCAAGATGAGGGGGATAACCCCAGAAATGTGGATACCGAGACCACAGATGCTAAAAAGGATGGGGAGAATCCTGGTAATATGAATAATATTGGTTTGGGAAGAGATGGGGTCCCCAACACCACGGATGAGAATGCCACTAGGGTGGAAGACCAAAAACCCCAAGGAACAGGAAAAGGAGAAAGAGTCTGATGTGACCGTAGATACCAGGGATACACCACTAGACCTCGAAGAAGGCCCTGACACTCAGGCCTTAGTAGCAAGACCACCACAATGGCTGATAGAATCTAGAAAGAGAAAGGGCCTGGTAGAAGCAAGTGTTCCCCTCTCCTTGGCCAAGAAGATGACCTAGAATCAAGAGGTTAAAAATCCTAAGAAGGCCTGGACCATCCATACCCTCTGGACTGGTCTAGGAGGAAATACAGTTGCAACAACTCCCCCAGATATAGATGCGGTAATAGTAAGGGTTGAAGACTACGAAGTCATAGAGGTTCATCTAGGGAGGAGATATAAATAGGGTGAATTAGACCTGCTGAGAGAGGCTACCTGAGCAGTCGAGGCCCGATATGATAAACAGGCGTAGAAGCTAAAGAAGGAAAGAGAGAAGAATGAAAATCTCCTCGGGCTTCTCATGAAACTAACACAGCCACTACTTGAGATCCATCTGAAAGCCTCCACCTCTAGACCACCGCTTCCATAGGGTGACATGGATGCTCTTAGGGCCATGAAAAGGAAGGCGCAAGCTATAGATGGCTGGATCACAAAGAAAATCACAACCGTAAGGAAATTTTTGGTAGCAACACTCCCAGACCTTTATTAGGTCAGCAATCTTGTGGACCAGGTAAATGGTGACATCATCCTATGGGAAAAGGACATAGAGAAGTATGAAGAGTGGAGGACAGAGTTAGAAGAAATAAAAAACTTTGGAGAGGAAGCCATTACTGACACGGGGATTTTGAGAGAAGAGCCCTTCAAATTCCTCCAGGCCCAACACTCCAGACTTGGCCTCAAAATTGAGGTGAGAAAGAAACTGGTAGGGGCCCTAAAGAATAAGACTCTAGTAGTCCAGAATTCTTTAAATTTATATAAAACATTTGTTTCAAGGGTTTCACTAGTTGATCCCTTCACTACCGGGACATGCACTCCGGTAGATTTTGTTGTGGGCAAGTTTGATGAGCTAATGGAATCCCAGTACTAGTGCACCAGGGATTTTGATGGAGGAAAGTTGTCCAGGTTATCAAAGCTAATGCTTTGAGCCCATGATTCAATAAGGGTAGCTACAAAATTCTGAGACAGGGCTAGAGATATTGAGGAATAGTTTAGGGTCGTCAGCGACTGGTGGGATAATATCAAGGACATAGACGAGAATGGTATTGGCCAGATTTTGGAGGCCTTCAAGAATATGGGATAGTAAATTTCTCTAGACTCCAGATATTTTCACCGATAGGGTGCAAGTTTTTTGATTCTTTATTCTTTCAGCATAAGCTCTAGGATTCTAGAATTCTGGATCTGAAGTTTTGTATTCTTTCAATGACGCGTGTCTAGGTTCCCTAGAGCCGACTGGTCATTGTTAAGTAGTTAATAAGGGGATCAGTAGGTAGGTGATCCTAATAAGGCATGTCAGAAAGAAGGATGGTTCTGACAGGTGATCTTCCTGAGGCGCTGTTCCAGCATTAACTACCTATTGCCTCAAAGACAGTGAGCCATATTTTGCATTAACGAGGCATGTTACCTCAAATACCGAGAGGATCAAATTTCTCTTGTTAATACCTCAACACTCTCTCCTATGTTGATTCTTCTATATTTCTTGTCTTCTTCTTCCACCTTTTCAGACCTCTACTCTTTTCAAGGTGATTGTAAGTGGTGCAGGTAGTACCGGCCACTGGATAATGTATTTTATATGTTGAGTGTATAGTTAGATTAGGTTAGTTTTAGGGCAAACTATGTGTATAAATAAGAGGTCTGACATCATAACAAGGGTCAGAAAAATTGATGATTTTGCAGTCTGATACTATTAGCATTTTATTTCTAGTAGTTGCAGGAGCTCAATGCTCAGTTTTTCTTAGTAGTTAGATGCTCCCTAGGAATCATTGATGTACACACCAGTGCTGCTGGAACACTCTAAGTTGATGAAAAAGGAGGAACACTTTCTGGCAATGATGTTGTTGATGTTGTTGATCTCCAAGTTAGCAATATCTCTTTTGTGATGTATGTTTCTAATGTCCTTTGCTCTAATGTTTTATTTAGATTAATGATCTCATTTCCCCTTGCTATTGAGTATGTATGAATTGTTGGTTCTATATGCATTCAGTATTTAGTGTAGTTCTTTGGAGCATTGTTGATCTTGGAAATATATTGCATAACTATAAGTAGAAGTATTAAACTCTAACTCTAGTCATTTTCCCAACTAAGCTTCCTCACACCATCGAGACCTAACACTCAGGTGCTTGAAGGCCCAGAGAATTTATTCCCCAGACAACCTTTACAGGCAAAGTTGGTTGGTGCCCCGATACCCGGTGATAACTTATATTTGTTGATCAGACCGATCACAAAGTCTTGTCAATAGAAACTAGCACTAGAAGGAGGGAATGAGCTCATCCCCTTCGAAAGACTTTGATTTTACACCGCCCAAGGGTTCCCCAAGCCATAGTTTTAGGATCTAATCTTTTAGCAAGATAGGGTCTTTTTCAACCTTACATTTTGAAAGAATCGTTCAATCAGCACCAAATCCCATAAAGTTTGTTGAACTTGAGTCTCCTACTGAGAAGAAAAGGACCCCGCAAACCAAAAAATCAACCAACCTTATCTGGGGATTCACTACACCTCAAAATATTCAATCCCCTCAGATAATCTCGGGGACCAATGCTCAACCTAGCCAAAATCTAGCAGCCCCGATGACAAACTACTTTGGTAACACCGGGTCCCCAATGAGGCAGTTCCCTAGCGCTACCAATGATCTTCTTCTGCATTTGGAGAAGATCTATCCTAGATATGAGTATCTAGGCCCACAAACTGTGAAAGAACATCTCCGGGCATGTAAGGATGCCATGAACTGAAAACGGGTACAAAATTAGGATGATGTGACCTGGATGTTCCCTCTATCCTTAGGATAGAATGAGTTAAACTGGTACCTCAACTTGCTGGCCAACTCCGTCAGCAGCTGGAAAGATATGGAAGATGCCTTCCTAGCAGCCTTTCACATTCACGTGGACCCGGTATGGTCCCACAACCAGTTTATCTCCATCAGGAAGTAACCAAATGAACCCCTCGCCACATTCAACCATCGGTTCCAACGTGCCTTGAAGTGGTGCATGGGCCCCTTCATCCCATCCACTAACGTAACCATCCATACATACCTGAATTCTTTGGACCCCATTGTTGCCACTCTCCTTTGGAGAACCGCCACCGCAAATCACTGGGATACTCTGGCGAAGGTGTACAACCTAGCCCTAGAGTTGTCCCGTAGTTTGAGAAAAGCTATCGATGGGATTGGACAAAGCCTACCATTCAACATGATACCTGGTAGAACTTCTTACATTAGGGGATACAACCCCAATCTAGAAATGGGGGCCCCAAAAATGGTCATGGGCCTACCACCGATAAACCAACAAGCTTGATACATTTATCTATCGCAAGCCTAGACAATATCAGGTTTGGAATTTGTTCCCTGGAACCAGTCATAGAAAATGTAACAACCCTTGAAACAACCCTCTAGAGTACCTTTCTTCTAGTTGCCTATGGCTGGAGGATTGTCATCCTCGACTCTGGGAACTGTTACCGCCTTCCCTAGGAACCCACCACAACAATTGTCACAGTGTGACACAACTACCCAACTGTTAGCTAAGGTTGAATCCCTCCGGCAACTTGTGTCCTCTCTAATAATGGAAATGGGATAGCTAAAGGTGGGGCCTTCTGCGCCTCACAAATCCAATTCCCAAAGAGGGAATATTTTCTCTGGATAAAGAAAAACCAACTCCAGAGGTTGAAACTATAACAATGGGCCTCAACACACTCAATAGCAATGGAACAACAATGCAAACACCGGAGGTCCTTCTCCAAAAAAAAATACCACTCAAGGTGGTGTTGGACCCAGTCAATCTATAAAGCTTGTAGAATTCCACCCCCTGACCAATGGTGTAGATTGCATGACACTGGCTCTCATTCCGAGGTGAACTGTGCCACACCAAAGAAGATCATCATGATCTCCTAGTCAGACAGACAACAACCTATCGATCCTACTCCCCCAGAATCATCTATGCAAGAGCCTCCTCACACTGCCTTTACATGTGAGACTGTCTTCTTCGGGATAGACAAAGAGGACATAGAAGAGCCAAAATTGTAGGGTTTCTTTGATGAATCTATCCCAGCCTTTGAGGCTAATGCCTTCACCAGCCTGTGGACTCCCTACAACACTCAGAGTCAGGATGGAAAAGGGTCAGTTTACAAGCCAAAACCTCCCAAGAATACCCCTCCCTAGGACAATACAACTGATCACTCCTTCCCGCTGAAAGGATTCGGCTCTAACCAAGCCAGGGATCCGGCCGAGGGAAGTCAACTTTACCCAGGGGGAAGGTTTGACATCACTAAGGCATTAGAGAAAACCACCACCTCCATGACCTTGATGGAGGTTTTGTTGAATTTTACTGAGACAAAGAAGTCCCTTCTAAAGCTCTTGGGAAACCCAGAAGCCATCAGTCATCCACTAAAGGCTGTCACATTTGATGATGCCAATTCGGCTATCTTCCCAGGAAACACAGAGGACCCTCCCTTCCTACTAGGCTTAAATATTTAAGGGAAGAACCTATACAAATGCCTAGTATATTTTAGTGCTTCAGGAAACATCATGCCCTTATCCATATGCCATAAGCTTAGATTCACTCCCACTCCATCTAAAGGTGTAGTAGTCCAATTGGACAAAACTACTATAAAAATGGTAGGTGAGCTGAAAAATGTCCAGATTCAACTCATCCAAGACCCCCGGATATCGAGCACCATAGAGATCCAAGTGTTGGACATCCCCAAGACTTACGGGATGTTGTTAAGTCAAAATTGGTCTAAGGCCCTTTACGATTATTTCTCCACGGACTTCTCCCACTTGTGGCTCCCCTGGAAGGGACAATCAAACCAAATTTGGGTGGAGAGTGAACCCAGAGTGAAGCAGGCCCTCACCAAAGTTAGGAGGGTAAATAAAGTCATTTTTGTTGAATCTTCCCCTGGGATGTACCGACCCCTGGAGATCCTAACATTTGATTTCACTCCCGGGGAGGATCCCATAGTCACTCAAAGAATTCAAGACCTAGAAAAAAAACTGAAGGTGAGGCTAACTCACAAGGTAACACGGTAACTCCCACCACACTCTTGTCCGGTACTTGGTGCCAAGTACATTACCAGAAACATTTTGAGCTGGGGTGTGAGCCTTGCATTTCTGCTGATACCCAACACATCATTGACCTCTGGGAGAAACAATATAAAACTAGTTTTCCTAGACCCAGTAATCCATCTAGTTGTACACCTAAGGTGACACTTGTCCAGGAATCCAAACCAAAAGCTTCACCAAAGAAAACCCTCACCGTTGCACCATCAGAGCTAGAGTAATTACCTCCCAGCCCTCCCAAAATCAATCCAAACACCACTTCTCCTTCCCAATCCCAAAAAATGAACAATGACCTGTGGACCCTGAAGTTTGACAAATCCCAGTCTAAAAAAGGCTACTGGGCCAGAGTGGAACTGATCAACCTGCGGGGGAAATCCTTCCTCGCATCCTACAGGATGCAATTTAACTGCACAAATAATGTCATGGAGTGTGAGGCCTTGGTCCTCAGACTCTTGTTTTCATTGAGAAAAGGGCTCACCCGCCTCTGGGTGATAGGTGATTCAGAGTTGATTGTAAAACAAGTCCAGAGCTAGTACGCATGTCATGATAAAAGGGTAGCCACATACCGCAACTGGGCATGAAGCCTAATTGAAGACTTTGATGCATTTTTCATCGAGATTATTCCTCATAAATGTAACTATGTTCTAGATTCCCTTACCGTGTCTGCCAGTACCCTTGAGCCAATGGTTGGCTCCAAGCTCTGAAAGTTTTCAGTTGAGATGGTTCCTGTTATCCAAATTTTCCATGTCATGTAAAATTGGCTATAGGTGGAATGAAATAAGGCTCCCACAAGGGTTGAGCCCAGCCTGTGAGAAAGACCTTAAATTTTCTTATCTTGGTTGTGTCCTCTGCTATGTTTTTAGCTCTCTGGTCTACCTTGTTCATGCAAAATATTCTAAGTGTGAAAGCCCTATGTATTTCATGAGAAGACCTAGTTGACCAATGACCTTTTTAATTTTCCATTACCTTTTGGAGTCACTTAAGTTCCCTTTTTCCATATGCGTTTTGACATCTCTTTATGTCTCTAAGTCATAGAAAGGAAACAACATATTCCATTTTATCTAGTGATCTTGAGATTACCTTAGTCTCCTGGTCTCCATAAGGAAAGGAATATTCCATTTTGATCATGAGATTACGCGACCGTCATTGGATCAAATGTTGATCAGAGGGCAGATGGGTAATCTCTTGATATAACCTAGAGTTAGCAGATGGTATGGAGACCTCGCAACTTAAGTGTTTTCTAACCCATAGATATAACTTGAGTTTGATCTGGGTAAGGTTAAGTTCTTTTAGTCGAGAAGTCTCGGGATAAACTCATGGTCAGACAAATCTTTATGAGACTTTGAGTTTTCTCAGTCAGGTTATTGCCAGATATGAACTATGGTCAGTAGTGGGTCATCACATAGTTAAATTGAATGACAAATCACAGTGTGACACATGGTAATAAGTGGGCCTAGGTTCTATGCATTCAGTCGGGTGATCTCCTGATCCCAACAGAATATTCTGATTTATCTCATGATTGTGAGACTTCTTTTAGTCGTTTAGTCTCATGAAGGAAAGAAATATGCCAAAAGTATTCAGAGACTCAGTGACTACCGTCTATGATAAAGGAGATCCAACGCTTGTCGCATAGTCTCATGATCCAACCAGGGTTAGTAGAAAGATCAGGGGACTCAGCGACAATATGGAAAATGAAACCAAAGGTGAGTGCAGAGTTACGGCACGGGTTAAAGTCAGTCCCTGGTCAAAAATATGAGATCGATGCTCACATTTTAAGGTGAAATCAATTTTTAATCTCGGTCATGGATGAAATATCTCATGCCAACTATGGTCATTATCTTTCAAACTTTTAAAAATTCAAATATCTAATTTGAGTAGTTATGACAGAACCAACTTGCAGAGAAGTAGATGGATCAACCGACTTCTCAGAGGCATGGTTATGGTGATGGGAAAGGTGTTCATGCCTAAATCCAATATTCTGAGATATTTCAAGGGGGAATTAATGATAAGAATCGATAGAGTTAGGGTTTCCATTTTTCTATGCAAATCAATTGTAACCCTAAATCAGATTTACTCCAAGCCTGCGTGCTAGGGAGGATGTATATAATAGTTTTAGAAGTTGTTAGTTAAAAAAATGGATTTTTTTAGTTGATGTAAATTATATGTCAAATTTTCTCTGCCCTCTGGTTTTCAGCAATTGTAAACTTTTCATTGATCTTTCATATTTAATAGAGGCTTACTATGGCATTTTCTCTGCCCTCAAGTCTCCTCCTTGTCTGAATTTCTCTTATTGAATTTAGCATATCGAATGTTTTCAAGTATATCTTGGGGTTCCTGAGCCTTCTTCCTTTTCTATGATTCATGTGTACTCTTGTGGATGATTTGATTTGAATAAGTTTGTGGATATTTTTCAATCCCTTGTCACTCTGTCTCATTCATGTACCTAGTTGCAGAAGTGAATGTTTGTTTGCAGGTTGTAGTCTATCTAAATTTCTTAGGAAAGCTATTGTCTATGAAATATTTTCTTTCCTTGAATAGCCTCTTTCCATTTTATACCTCTTTATGAAATTTTTATGCAAACCTATTCAAAAATTTGTGTTCTCCTAGACCTAAGTTTGTGTGCTAATCTCACTCATTGTGCTATGATTCATATTACTTTTGGTGTATCACCTAGTAGGATAGTTTGCTTATTCAGTTATTTCCCTTCCATGAATTATTTATATCCCTTTTCCCTCAAGAGTTTACTTTCATGTTGAGAAGAAAATTTGGGTGATTATCCAAGAGGAACCAGCCTAGAACTTGGAGGTCTCATCTTAGTTAGCAAAGGTCCCACAACCTAGAGATAATTCCCATGTTATACTAGATTATCAAGACTATGAGAGCTTGACCTAGGGTGCAAAATTTAGTGTATAACAGTTATGGCATGTCTGGTGGGACCATAAAATAAGTTTACTTTCAAAGGATATGCTATCTTTGATATACTTATTGCATAATACAAACCTAGAGAGGTTGTTCTTGTCAAGTATAGCTGGCGACTCCATTGGTGAAAAATAGAAGATCCAGTCCTATTCAAAGTTTATGAGAAAGGTTGAGACAAGAAGCTCAAAGCCTTCTGAGTTCTCACAGCTGCCCCTGAAAAGAAGTTACTGCAGATCATCTCAAAAAATACCCCCTACAAGGAGGGTACAATCTACACCACCTGATGATTCAGAGAGGAGACCTTTGCCTTTTCATTACAAAAGAAGAGGAAGATCTCTAAGTAGAGAGCTACAAGAAGATTCAGCTCCACCCTTAAATACAACTCACACAGTTGCTTCTCAGCATATCACAGCTCCTGTGATGGCCAGACAGTTTGCCTTTGCACCCTTCAACCAAGGAAGTCCTTTAAACTTTTCTCAAAAATCATGATGTGCCCTTAGTGGAACTAAAGATTCTACCTAATTTCACAAGTGAAGGATAGACAATAGATTTTGAACATATAAGAGATGTGACTACTATCTGTAGTATACACAATATCACAGAAGAAGATGTGGCTACCAAGCTATTAGCAGCCTCTTTTAAAGGTAAGGCCTTAGAATGGTTTAGAACTCTTGTTGTTGGTTTGATTAATTCATGGGATGTATTAGGAGATGCATTAAGTAAATACTTTCAAGATAAATCAAATAATTTATCTTTGGTTGAGCAACTAACAACCATAAAGAGACATCCTAAAGAACAAATGACAGACTATAATAATAGATTCCTTAAGACATAGAATAGAATCCCAGTCACAGTAAGGCCATCAGCTGACCATGCTTTCCTATAATTCTTAAAAATTTTGAATGGTCAAATCTCTATCATGATACAATCCATGGGGGGTACCTCATTACCTCAGGCTTTTGACATAGTTGTCAAGGCTGAAAATTGTTTGATCCAGGCAGGCATGGTAGCCAGAAGGTCGCCCATGCCTATTTTTCCTAATCTTTAGCCCACTGCACCTCTAAAAATACCCCCTTTTACCCCTATACCCACCATAGTAGTACCTAAATCTGGTACAAGCAGTGATGAATCAAAAGCGGTCCCTTCTCAAGAGCTACTTGAATTAAGAGACAATCAACAAAAGATGCAAAGTCATCAGCAAGAAATGACCAACTTATTGAAAACTATGACCAAGGAATTGACCAACTGAAAGAAATAGGATTAGGGGAGTATACCATCCTATCAACATCAGAATCAAGGTCCTAATCAGTAGTATCAAAATTAAGGACAGTCTTACCAGCAGAATATGCCACCATATCAAGGAAGTTATCAGGGACAAAGACAAAATTTTAATCAAAGGTGGTTCCAACCTTATAATCTGACACCTCTTAAATCTACAAATCCAGTTAGGGATGTGGTCCCAAGTCAAAATAATCTTATTGTAGAGATGGAATGGTGTTATCCTTGTAATCAGTCCCATAGCCAAACAACATGTCTAAATGGAAGGGTACACCAAGCACTTATGGTGCAGAATGCTTCAAATATACAAGCAGAGGTTTTTTCTAATGGTTCAATGCCCCAACAAGAATTACATGCTGATGAGACCACTCTCCCTAATTGGGAGGAACAATATTTCAATGGATTCAATGGTGAATCCCCAATTGTTACCAACACTAGGTCTAAAAGAAGAGTTCAAGACATGGAGCAAATGGGAGATAGGGCTAAAGCTTCTACATCTATAGAATCTTCACAACCATTTAATCCTATCACACCGAAGAAGGTCCCCATCATTTCAATCAAGGAAAATCAACCTTCCAAGGAGGTTGAGCCTATCATAGTGAAAGTGCACCAAAGAGTACACACAACAATGCCTTTCAAAATTGTGGACAATATGAAGAAAGAAAATGTTACTATGTCTATGTGGGACTCTTTGGCTATTCTAGGGCAGCCTAAAATCTTGAAGAAGGCTATGGGTGAAGTGTCAACTCCTCAACCCGCAAAAGACACAACAAAGCCAGTGTTGGTCAACATTGATCAAGAAAAGGAGGCTCCAAGCAGCAACTCCAAAGAAAATACCATTCAAGGTAGGAACCTAAAAACACCTACCTTTTATGTATCTTTAATTATTGGAAAATCTTTAGTACATAATTGTATGGTAGATAGTGGAACTACTAGCACTGTCATGCCAAAGAAAGTGGCTGACCAAATGAGACTAAAATATGAACCTTTCCAAAAGAGGGTTACCCAGCTTGATGGTTCCTCAGTAAACACAATAGGTGTAGCTAAGGATACCAGCCTAGTCCTCCATGCAAGCCCCAATTTCTCTATCCTACTTGACATATACATTATAGACGTCCCTACCTTATTTTCCATATTCTTATCAAGGGAGTTTACAACCAAGATAGGAGGCTATCTTTCTTCTGATTGGTCTCACATGATTTTCCAAAAAAGATATGGAACTAAGGTTACTATCAAGTTTGAATCATTGGCAACACACCATATAGAACCTTACGTGTCCAACGTACTCAATACAAGCTACCTTGCACTTGACAGTAATGACTTCCCAATCATCAGAGAAACAAACACTAAAATAGAAGGTATCCTAGATATCTATCTAGATGAATTGGAATTAGAGAGAGATTCAAAGCCCCAAGCCAATGTTATTTGGGATGTTTTTTGGGGAGCTAATTGATACAAGAGCATGGATTCATAGAGAAAAATATTTTTAAGACAGATACTGAGTCATAAGATCAGAGAAACCAAGTTTGGGAGCTATTCTTTGATGGTTCTAGAAGTAGACATGGTGTTGGTGGTGGCGCTATGTTAGTCTCACCTAATGAGGAGAAGTATTATACATCCTTTAGGTTCAGTTTCTCTTGCACTAGAAACACTACCAAATATGAGAGCTAGTGAATGGACTGGAGTGGGCTAGAAAGAGAGGGATCAAAGCCCTAAAAGTTTATGGTGATAGTGAGTTGGTTGTCATCCAAGTAAGAGGGCTAAGTACAACTAAAAGTGATACAATGAGAGAATACAAGCATCGATTTTGGGATGAAATTGAAGATTTCCATGTTTTCAATATTATTGTGATCCCTAGAAAGTTAAAACAAAATGCAGATAGATTAGCTATTATTGGATCTCAGTATGATATCCCTAATAGTATTTCAAAAGAAGGAGACCAACAACATATCAAAGTAATTTTCATACCTTATATACCTGATAATAATATTAATTGGCAAGTGTTTGATAATGATGAATAAATTATGTCGTTCTTATTTGAAGAGGATGTTTTCTTAGAACATAACCAAGATAGACTAATGCAGAACTATGGTGATCAAGTGATACAACTCAAATATAATAAGATGCCCAAGGGTCTTGTCACCTTAGAAGTTGTCTTCAACAAAGATGATCAAGTTAAGAGTAGTAAAACTGGCCTAATAGTCCAATAAGAATATTATATTGAACTAGAGTTGGGGCTAGGAAAAAGTCTACAAGTTGGGAAGGTAAATACTGATTCAGAAAAGCAGGCCTATACCCAATTATTTCAAGAGTTTAGTGATATATTTGCATGGAAATATGAATACCTCAAAAATTTTAACCCAGCACTTCCTCAGCATACCTTTGAATTGGAGCCTAACGCCAAACCAATAAGGCAAAAGCAAGGGCTTGTCTGTAGAAACTGATGAAAGATCAGATTCACAGAACCCGAATACACCTGCATGCAAATGACCTAATACAAAGATGAAGTACGAAAACGAAAAAGCATAACACAGAGGTTGCTCAAAGAGTGAGAGCAAAAATTACAACTGAATTACCGAAGAGCAAATACAAAGTTCAACCTTATAAGGTGAACGAAACCCTAAAAGGGAAATACTAGGTTGTGCATTATTAATTAGGAGTTAATTAATAACGCACCTAAGAGAAGCTTAAGCTAATAGAGTAA
>MU223216.1:883946-896924 GCA_018584345.1 Thuja plicata
AGTTTTATATGATTTCGACTCTCCCGGGCCTTCTGGACGCAATGGCGGAGTCCGTTTCTGCTCAATCTTCTCCAGAAGCTCGTGCCTCCTTCAAAGTAACAGAAAACCTCAAAAAAGAGCTGTGGCTGTCGTCTTCGAATCGTGGCTTCAAAGACCTTCGATCAGGCAGCAACAGGGCGGCTCTGATACCATGTAGAAACTGATGAAAGATCAGATTCACAGAACCCGAATACACCTGCATGCAAATGACCTAATACAAAGATGAAGTACGAAAAYGAAAAAGCATAACACAGAGGTTGCTCAAAGAGTGAGAGCAAAAATTACAACTGAATTACCGAAGAGCAAATACAAAGTTCAACCTTATAAGGTGAACGAAACCCTAAAAGGGAAATACTAGGTTGTGCATTATTAATTAGGAGTTAATTAATAACGCACCTAAGAGAAGCTTAAGCTAATAGAGTAATAATACTCTAACATTGTCAACCCCAAGCTTGAGACACTCATGCATAAAGAAGTAATAAAATTGATAGAGAGTGGTATCATCTACCCCATTGAGCATACTAGTTGGGTTTCTAACCTTGTTCCTGTTAGGAAGAAGAATGGGGAACTCAGGCTATGTGTTGACTTCAAGGACCTTAATAGGGAATCCCTAAAAGATCACCACCCTCTACCATCTATGGAGAAAATCCTATAATGTTTCTCTGGATCCGAGAGATTTTCATTATTGGATGGCTATTCAAGATATAATCATATCTTGGTTCATGAAGAAGAACAATATAAGACTGTGTTTACAACCAAGTGTGGAACTATGACTTATCAAAAGATGCCCTTTGGTTTGTCAAATGCAGGTGCTACTTTCCAAAAGGCAGTGGATATGGCCTTTAAAAGCCTCATGTACAAATTTGTATTGGTCTAGTTAGATGACATAACTGTTTATTCTAAACATGCAGCAGACCATATAAAATACCTAGGGAAAATATTTGAAAGCTGTAGAGAATTTGGGATATCTCTTAATCCCAAGAAGTGTGTGTTTGTAGTTCATGAAGGGAAATTTTTAGGATATATAGTATCCAAGAAAGGAATCATAGTAGACCTTGAGAGGATTGCAGTTATCTTAGAGCTACCCGTACCATCTCACAAGAAAGGCCTTCAATCTTTCATAGGAAGAATTAACTTTGTCAAGCATTTCTTGCCTAATATTGCAGATTTACTTAAGCCTTTGACATCTATGTTGAAGAAGAGTTCAGTTTAAAAATTCAAATATCTGATTTGACTAGTTATGACAGAACCGACTTGCAGAGAAGTAGATGGATTGACCGACTTCTTAGAGGCATAGTTATGGTGATGGGAAAGGTGTTCATGCCTAAATCTGATATTCTGAGATATTTCAAGGGGGCATTAATGATAAGAATTGACAGAGTTAGGGTTTCCATTTTTCTATGAAAATCAATTGTAATCCTAAATCGGATTTACTCCAAGCTTGCATGCTAGGGAGGATGTATATAATAGTTTTAGAAGTTGTTATTTAAAAAAAAAAAAGATTTTTTAGTTCATGTAAATTATATGTGGCATTTTCTTTGCCCTCTAGTTTTTCAGCAATTGTAAACTTTTCATTGATCTTTCAGATTTAATAGAGGCTTACTATGGAATTTTCTCTACCCTCAAGTATCCTCCTTGTCTGAATTTCTCTTATTGAATTTAGTATATCAAATGCTTTTAGGTATATTCTGGGGTTCTTGAGCCTTCTTCCTTTTCTGTAATTCATGTGTACTCTTGTGGATGATTTGATTTGAATGAGTTTGAAAATATTCTTCAATCCCTTGTCACTCTGTCTCATTCATGTACCTAGTTGCAGAAGTGAATGTTTGTTTGCAGGTTCTAGTCTGTGTCTAAATTTATTAGGAAATCTATTGTCTGTGAAATCTTTTCTTTCCTTGAATAGCCTCTTTCTATTTCAGAACTCTCTATGAAATATTTATGCAAACCTATTCAAAAAGTTGTGTTCTCCTAGACCTAAGTTTGTGTTCTAATCTCACTCATTGTGTTGTGATTCATATTACTTTCGGTGTATCACCTAGTAGGATAGTTTGCTTATTCAGTTATTTCCCTTCCATGCATTCTTTCCCTTTTCCCTCAAGAGTTTAATTTCATGTTGAGAAGCAAATTTGGGTGATTATCCAAGAGGAACCAGCCTAAAACCTGGAGGTCTCATCTCAGTTAGCAAAGGTCCCACAACCTGGAGATGATTCCCATGTTTAACTATATTATCAAGACTATGAGAGATTGACCTAGGGTGCAAAATTTAGTGTATAACAGTTCCCACCCCATCTATCCCAGATAATATCACCCACTTTCAAGTTTTTGAGGATGACCAACATATTCTAGCCTTCATGACCAATGTTGACATCTTTGAGGATCATATAGTGGAAGAAAGGGACCATGACGACACCAGGCAGGGCGAAGAAGATGATGGGATCATCGACCTACCCACCAAAACCATCCCAAAGGGGATGGTATCTCTTGAATGCATCTTTGATTCAGACCCCCGAGGCTGAGATAAGATATCATCCTCCTCTAAGGGAGGAAATTTTGAAAAAGTCAACATTGGCCAGGCTGATGAATAAAAGTTTGTACACATTGGTACCTCCTGCTCCCTAGAGGAGAAGGAGAAGATTCTCGTGGTTCTCTGAGAATACATTGATGTTATTGCATGGGGGTATGAGAATCTTAAAACTTATGATACATCTATCATGACCCCTACCATCCCACTGAAACCAGATGCCAATCCCTTTTGGAAAAAGCAGAGGCTGATAAACCCATTGATCAAACCTCAAATTCACCAAGAGGTTCAGAAATTGTTATCTGCCCAGATTATCTTTCCTATTCGACACACAACCTGGGTCACCAACCTCGTCCCTATGTGAAAGAAGAGCAGTGAGATCTGCATGTGTGTGGATTTTCACAATTTAAACAAGGCATCCAAGAAGGACAATCACCCTCTCCCCTCATTGGACGAGGTGCTACAAATTGTTAATGGTTCTCAAATGATGTCCTCCTAGATGGGTACTCCGAATATAACCAGGTTATGGTTAAGTTCAAAGATAGAGATAAAATGGCATTCACTACCAAGTGGGGAACGTTCATGTATCAAAGAATGCCCTTTGGTCTCATCAATGCAAGGGCCACATTTCAAAAGGCTATGGATATTACATTCGAGGGCCTGGTAAACAAATGCATAATAATCTATATGGATGATTTAATAGTCTTTTCTCGGGAGAGGCATGATCATTCCGCTCACCTTGCCCAGATTTGTGAGATATGTCGTCAGTATGGTATTTACCTCAACCCTAAGAAATGCATATTTGGGGTCACTGAAGGGAATTTGCTCAGGCATATAGTCTCTAAGAAGGGGATATCCATTGACCCTAAGAGAGTTGAAGCACTGCTGAATTTATAGATGCCCAATAGTAAAAAGAGATGAGATCTTTCTTCGGAAAGATAAATTTTGTCTGGTGGTTCATCACTGGATTCATCAAGATAGTTAAACACTCAATGATATGATAAAGAAAGATAAAAATATTGAGTGGATCCCCAAAGCGAAGCTATCATTTTCCCAGATCAAGCAAACTATAGTGGAGGCACCAGTCATGGCAAATCTAGACTATTCCCTCCCATTCCACATATACTCCTTCACTTCACTACATTCTAAAGCAACAGTCCTAACCCAAAAATTTGAAGGGGAAGAGTGACCCATTACTTTCATGAGCTCCCCATTCAAGAACTCTGAAGTTTGATATTCACTGTTGGAAAAGTAGGATTTTTCTCTAGTCCAGGCCATGAAGAAATTCAGATACTATATTCTCCGGAGCAAAGTGCATACTATCATTCCGAACAAGGTTGTTAAATATTTAATGTTGTAGAGAAAATTGGATGAACACCGGGGGAAATGGATGGCCATCCTCCAAGAGTATGATCTAGAAATGCAACCAGGCTAGGGACTATGCAGAGCAATTACAGAAGTAACTCCAAACATTGAATTCCAAACTTACACAGTGGAATCCGTCACTCAAGACCCATGGTATACCAATCTGGTGTACTTATTACTCAAAAAAAGATGCCTAGAGGTGCTTCCCCCAAACAAACATCGCACCCTACGGCTGAAAAGTGCACATTTCATTATAAAAATAGAACGTTTTTTTGCAGGAATTTCGAAGGGATTTAACTCCGGTGCATAGATAGGGACCAAGCTACTAAAATGATAGAATAATTCCATAGGAAGTTCAGAACTGGGCATGGCTCAGCTGATGCCACTGCCTACTAGATTCTCTAGGTCAGATGTTGTTATTCCCTGCATACCCGTCCCTACATTTTGTGTGCAAAATTTTGGGTCCCTTTTTTGGCTCTTGCCTTGTTTTCTTTGCCTTTGTTTCTTTTTGTTTTCTTCTATAGGTTTTCCTTCCCATGAGGTTTTTTTTTTTTTTACTTTTGTCTTTCATGTCATCAGGACCCGGTCATGGAGTTGGTTGTTTCTTTTCCAAAGCCAGATTCTGGACTCTGGGATTCTCTGCCACGATGTCTTCTTTTTGTAAGAAGACATGGTCGCCCGGAATCCCGGGGCCCAGAGTCTGTAGGTCTACTTGTTCTGGTGTTTTGCGGGAAAGAGGGTAGCTTTCTTTTTACCTTGGGTATAAATAAGATTTACATGTCACTTTTATAGTTACCATGATTAAAACACTTAGATCTTTTCAGAGCAATTCCTTGGTGATTTGAAGTATGATTAAGTGTGAATTACTCTAAGGTTAGTGGATAACTACGAGTTGATTTTTGATAGTTGTTCATGAGCATTGAAGGTTGAAGCTATTGCAGAGCGGTCCTAGTGCCTCCTCTCTTTTCCATTCTTTGGCTTCCTAGGTAAGTCTTCTGGTTCCTGCCTCCGTTTTGTTTGTTTTTGGTTTGTTTCATTCTGATTTTTTTTGTGTTTTCTGCTTCTGGTTCGCCACCCATTGGTGGGTTGGCTCTGCCAGAGGGTTGTCTGCCCTCTGTACAGCTGGAGGTTAATGTACATTTGTATTTTTGGTCTTAAGATAGCTGTTGTACATTGTGTTTATTTTGTCTATATTGTGAATGGTGTATATTTTTGTATATTGCATGTATATTTGCTTTGGCTCTTGGCCCTCTTGTATTTTATGTATATATACTCTGTATATCCATCCAAGCTCACAAATTCTTCACTCTCTATCGATTATTTTGGCTTCATGAGGTCGAGCTCATCGAGACAAAGTCACCACGGTTCAAACTCGACACCTCGCTAGTTTGAACCATGGCATCTTTCTCTCTCCTCCATTGCATCACCATAATGGCGGGATTAATTTCCCATGAGTAGGCATTCAAACCATGTCCTATCTGGCAATAAATTCCCCTGTGTCAGCCCACTTGTCACCATCAATATCTTTATGTTGCCTTCCATCTTACCATGTGCCAATGCATGTCAACCAAATTACAACCCATTGCCAGTCACATCAGCAACGGCTAGTTTGTCCAAATTTTGGACCTCTAGCAGGACCTTGTCTTTCACTTCCTCCTGCTGCCTTGTCAGCACACTCTGAAATGCTAAGTCATGTTCATTCTAGATACTCTAGAACTTTTGATATAGGTACTAACACTTGTTTGACAGGTGTAGGTTGGTGAAGAATCTTTCAGAGTTATAACTTATGTTTATCCGTTCTGACGGTTCTCCTGTCTTGCAGGTTGCAGATAGATTGATTGAAGATGTCTGACGATTTCGCTCCTCTTGATAGTCTAGAACTACCTACCACTTCTACCTGGGCAGATACAAAGTCAAAGATTGAAAGAATGTTGGCAAAGCTACCCCTAACCTCCAAATATCCAAAAGAGGGAGCTATTGCGGGGTCCAAGGTGGACTCCAAAGTCCAGGAAATAATGAATATGGATCCCGAGACTTGGGCCAAATTGCAGGGTGTGATCCAGACCATTTATAGGTTAAAGGCTGAGGGGGACAAGGTAGTCACTTGCTTGGCCACCTCCATCATCATAAAGGCTACAAACTTCCCATGTTCGATGTAGTCACAGGAATTAATAAAGTAGCTGGCAATATTAGACAACGTGCCTACTCGCTCAGTTCTGCTTCTGGATCCCCAGCCGCTATAATACCCCACCACCATCATCACCTTAGATGCCCCAACCTTTGCTTCCAGGTTGGGGATTCCTCTGTTTAAAGGATCTATTTTTGTCACCCAGGTCAACTCACTAAAGGAATTCGATGAAGCCAAAATATTTTCTCGGCAACACCTCAACAGTCATTGGCTGAAGTCTCTGAAGTGAGACCACAAAAGAATGAAGTTGGAAAATCCCGGTAGGGATTTCAAGGAGCTCATTCAAGCGGGAATCATATTTTTATGCAGGATCTTCAAATGGCCCCATGCCTTGGAATTCTTGATGTGGATGTATTATTTTCTATACTGCATCACCACACACCACAGGACCTTCAATTGGGTGGCCAACATAGCCAACCATGTGGATACACAGATGAGGACCGTCGCCCAGACCTCTCAATTTTATATGAATTCATATGTGCTATGGGCATTAATACAACAAAGACCAGCCTTTCCAGGATTGGGCACAGTTGGAGAGATTGGAAATGGGCCAGGGCAAGTCACATCATGGGATTATTATCCCTAGTTACAGTGGGAACTTAGTTTCCAAAAATTTTGTTGGGTAAACGATGCTTTTGTTTATAATAATATCTTAACACTTACTCAGGATTCCAGGTACCACCTCTCACAGGCGGCAATGACTCTGGTCAGCTCCTATGGCTAGTATTTTATTTAGTTCTAGCATCACACCTACATTAGGGTGACAGGCTTCAATGGGAAGCCCTATCTTCTTCCCCGGTATTGTGGGGATAGAATTATTCTCTTGGAGTTTTGCAAATAGATGATGGATCTGCACGAATTCTTCACATAGAAGAAGGTCGTCAACATCCCATTCCCTTTCTCTTGTGGGAATTATACATGCAGCCTCGCCGTAGCTCAGGAAGCAGATAATGAATTGAAAAGCTTGGGGCTGGTTGAATTCAACCATGCCTAGAGAAATTATGATCCCTATGGAAAGATTTCCACAGTGCTACCTCGAGCGTTCGAGCCTCGTGAAATGGATATTGAAGATTTTTGGGCAGACTGCATGGACAGTTTTGATCTCTGGGCCCAACAAAATACAAGGATGAGAAAAGGGCTCATGAAAGTGCTGGACATCCTAACCTTCCTAAAGGGATTTAAGGACGATGGGCCACTGGAGGATCCAGCATACAAAGGACAAGGGTTGGATAAACAAGATCTTCCCCTAGTGGACTGGGCCATCCTGGAGGATCTAACCATTGAAGGGGTAAGCCACCCCATTTTGGAGGCAAGTCATCAGTACTTCACCCTGGTGTGTCCTAAAAGTGCCCAAAATAAATCAACTATCAAGAAGACCATCCCCTCTTTAGCCAGTGTCAGACCATCTTCATCTACCGCGGCCACTGAAACAAGCACGGGCAAAGGGAAAGAGAAAGAGGGTGCCCCGATTTCCAAGGCACCTCCCCAGGTTCCTACACTTCTGATGGCCCATCTACATCAACAAATGGAGTTGGAAAAGTTGACTAGTCAGTAGCTAAGCATGCAGGTATCCGCCGGTCTCCCATAACTCCAATGGCATCTGCTTGCCCGGCGGGATCCTCCTCATTAGCAACAATGATGACCAGACAGACTTTTGTTTAGGTGGAGTCTACTAACATTATGAATACCAGGGCTCCACTCATAAGGAAGAAGAAAATGGCAGTGACCCCTGCACCAAGCATAGCCACCACCACTGGCATGCCATTGATGCCCCCAGTAGAATTAAGTTTGGACTCTCCGGAATTAGAAGATATCTCAGACTCCTCGCCCTTGCATGATGATTTTGATGATACCTTCTCGGCAGTGGAGCTCTTGGAGATTCGACAAGGCATTGACCAAGTAGTGGAAGAAATTGTAGCTCAAGACAAGGAGGAGGTCCTTGTAGAAAAGAAAATTCCCGTAGAAAAGGATACATTAGAGCAAGAGGCTCGGGAAGAAATTCAAATAGAGCCTGAGCAGGAAAGAATACCGGTCCAGGAGACCGAGGATATACCAAGGCAGCCCACAAATGAGAAACTGATGGTCAGAGAACCTCGACCTGAGGGAACAACCGTACCTCCAACCATCACACTTCAGGTGCCTTTGGTAGCTCTAGGTGATAAAATTCCCCAGAGCACTTTTGGCAAGGTAGTAACGGTGGCTGCCTTGTTAAACTTTGGCCAGCAACCTCACCCACCTCTACAAAATGTCCCGATGGAGGAGAACATTGCAGTAGATAAGGCCAATGAGGCCCAGGAACAACAGTAGCAAATGGACCAAGAGGTCCCAGATAAGGAAAACAAAGAAACTGCTGATACCACTAGGGAAGATGAAGTCTCTGAAAATACAGAGATTGAGACTAGGGAAAAGATCTCGGATGATACTGCAGAGGATGCCAGCATGGCGGAGAACATTGAGGGTTTCAGAGAACTAGAAAAGGAAGTGGAACAAGAGCAAGAAAAGGAGCCTGAGCATAACGTACACTCTGGGAATGTGCCACCTGATTCTGAAAG
Organism: Thuja plicata; assembly: GCA_018584345.1. Classification (NCBI taxonomy): domain Eukaryota; kingdom Viridiplantae; phylum Streptophyta; class Pinopsida; order Cupressales; family Cupressaceae; genus Thuja; species Thuja plicata. Next base: position 892,612 of record MU223216.1, read on the forward strand.
GGATCCTAATGAACATGTCTTAGTAACAAAGTCACCTCAGCCACCCCAATGGCTGGTGGAATCCAAGAAAAGAAAGACCCTGACGGCAACCACAAGCACTCCAATCTCATTGGCCAAAATGATGGCCAAGAACATAGAGGCTAAGAAGCCCAAGAAGTTGCAGGTAGTCCATACTCTCCAGACTAACCCAATAGGTATTACAGTTGTGACCATCGCAATGCCCCCTCTTGATGCAGACATGGCGGCTGTAAGGCCTAAAGATTACAACATGACAGAGGTAGAATTGGGGAAGAGGGAAAAGTAGGGTGAGTTGGATTTACTGAAGGAGGCCACCAAGGCAATAGAGGCCAGATACATAAATCAAGGCCAGAAACTACAAGAGGAAAGAGAAACAAATTCCAATCTCCTCGTGCTTCTGGTAGAACTGACACAGCCCTTGTCAGAACTCCACCCTGAAACTCCTTCCTCTAGGTTGCCACTTGCACAGGGCGATGTGGATTCTCTATGCATCATGAAGAAGAAAGTGCAAGCTATGGATGGGTGGGAAGCTGAGTAGGTGTCCGCAATGAGACATTTTCTAGCGGTGTCCCTCCCGAACCTTTATCGGGTCGATCTTCTTCTCAACCAGGCAAGGGGCTCCGCTATCATTTCAGAGAAAGACCTAGCCAAGTATGAAAAATGGAAGGTCAGGTTAGAAGAGATCTGCAATATCGACGAATAAGTCACCACGGAGTCTAGAATTTTGGGAGACGAATCATTTGATTCCCTCCAAGTCCAGTACTCCAGACTTGTCCTCAGGGGTGAGATATGCAAGGAACTAGTTAAGGCCCTAAAAGAGAAAGTAATAGCTACCCAGTACCCCTTGGGTCTGTTTAAAGAATTCGTGGTTGTGGTATCGCAAGCTGATCCCTTCACCACCAAAATGTGTACCCTGGAGGACTATGTCCACAGCAAGTTTGATGAGCGAATGGAGTCCCTGTATCCGCCTGCTAGAGATTTTGACCAGGGCCGGTTGTCTAGATTGTCCAAAATAATGATCTGATCACATGATGCCATCAAGATGGTCGATGAATTCTGAAGAGGGGCCAAGAATGTTCAGGAAGCATTGGAGGTTGTCCAAAGTAGGTGGGACAGCGTCAAGGATGTGGATGAAGAAAGTATAGGTCAAGTATTGAAAATTTGGGAAAAATCATAAGGAACAATAAAATTCTCTGGATTCTGGAGAATACAACCAACACCATGTTTTGTATTCTTTATTCTTTGAGAACACAAGTTCCCAGATCCCAGACTTCCAGATCCCACATTTTTGAATTCTTTAGGTGACTCGTGTCTTGGTTCCCAAGGCCGGTCGATCACTTTCAGGGTAGTCAATAAAGGTTGTCAGAAGGTAGGTAACCGCAACAAGGCACATTGGCTCGATAAGAGGTTTTCTGATAGATGGTCTTCCCAAGGCACCATTTCAACATTACACCTGGCACATTGAAGATAGTGAGCCACCCTCCCATTTATGAGGCATGTAGTCTCAATCCCTGGGGGATCAGATTTCTTCTTTCTCCTCTCGGCTCTCTTCTCAAGGCCAATTCTTCCACTCCACCTTTCTTGTCTTATTCTTCTGACATGTCATACCTTTTTTGTCTCAAGGTCTTTTGTAATGTGGTGCAGGTAGTACCAGCTACCGGATAATATATTATATTGTAAAGTGTAAAATAAGTTAGGGTTAGGTTTAGGTTGAGTGATGTGTATAATAATAAGTCTGACCTCATTCCAAGGGTCGGAAAAATTGATGATTTTGCATTCCATAGTTAATAGCAATATGGTTTTATCATTTCTTAGTTGCAGAGCTCAATGCTCCATAGTTTTTAATCTCAGTAGTTAAATGCTCCCTTGGAGTTATCATTGTATCACACACCAGTACTTGCTGGAAAAGATGTTAATGAAGAAGGAAAATTTCTCTCGATGATGTTGTTAGCATTCTCTCTTCTGGGTTAACGGTATTTTATGCTTTGTGTTCTTCATGTCCTTTGCTCTGATGCTTAAAGTAGATTAACGACCTCCTTTCCTTTGCAACTGATAAAATATAAACTAATGGTTGTATATTTCTTCGGTATTTAGTGTAGTGTGTTAGAGAATTATTGATATTTTGAATGTTTAGTATAACTAGTATAACTATAGGTAGATGAAATACTTCTAACTCTACAATATATTTTTAATTTTATTTGCTAAGTGAAAGCATGCTTGGAGGAAACCCCGCTTACCTGAATCCCTAGAGTGGATGAGTTGAAGATAACCAGCTATCCCCCTCAAACAAAATAGTCACATCTCCCAACCAAGCCCCGCACTATCAAGACCTGACTCTCATGTGCTTGGAGGCCCAGGGAATCTCATTTCCCCGGACAACCTTTACAGCAAAGTTGGTTGATACCCCGGTACCCGGTGATAACTTACCTCTGTTGGTGAACTTGGTCACAAAGTCCCATCAATAGAAACTGGCGCTAGAAGGAGGGCATGAACTCGTCCCCCTTTAAAGATTTTGATTTTACACCGCCTGAGGGTTCCCCAAGCCATAGTTCTAGGAGCCAAGCCTTCAGTAGGATTGGATCATTTTCACCTGCAAGATTTGAAAGAGTCCTTAGATCAGCCCCCAATCCCGGAAGGTTTGTTGAACTCGAGCCCCCTGCTCAAAAGAAAAGGACCCCAAAAGTTAAGTCAGCCACCATTGTCTGGGGATCTGGCATACCATAGAATACCCAAGTCTCCTATATGATCCTAAGAATTAGTGTTCAACCTAGCCAAAATATGACTCCCCTAATGGCTGCATATTTTGGAAATACTGGGTCTCCGATGGGAACTTTTCCGGGTGCAACCAATGATTTACCTTCGCAACCAAAAAATATTTATCCCCGATATGAGAACTTAGGCTCATGAACCATAGAAGAGTATCTATAGGCATAAAAAGATGCCATGAACTGACACCATATCCAACATGAAGACGTTGTGACCCGGCTGTTCCCTCTATCCCTGGGACAGAGCAAACTAAACTGGTACCTCAACCTTCCCGCCAACTCCATCAACAGTTGGCAGGACATGGATGATACCTTCCTGGCTTCCTTCCATGTACACATGGACCTATCTTAGTCCCATAGCCAGTTCATCTCTATCATAAAGGAACCAAACAAACCCCTTGCAGCATTCAATCACCGGTTCTAACACGCCTTGAAGCAGTGCATGGGTCCCTTCATCCCATCTGTGGAAGTGACTATCTAGACCTATCTCAATGTGATGGACCCCTTCATTTTCACTCTCATCTAGAGAACTACCACCCCCGGCGATCGAGATACTTTGGTGAAGGTTTACAACCTAGCCTTAGAACTGTCCCGTGGCCTTAAAAAATCCCTGGGTAGGATTGGACAGAGGACACCATTCAACATGGTCCCTAGCGGAACTCCTTACACTAGGGGAAATAACCCCAATCTGGAAATGGGTGCCCCCGTGATGGCCATGAATCCCCCGCCACTGTTGATAGACCAGCAGGCCCAGTACTTATATCCATCATAGACTCAGACAATATCGGGTCTGAAATCTTTTCCTTGGAACCAGCTGCAACAAATACCACAACCACAGACACAACTGCCCAGAGTTCCTTTCTTCTAGTCATCTGTGGCTGGAGGATTTCCACCCTTGACTCTGGAAAATACTGATGCTTTCCCAGGGAGCCAACAACAAAAATTGTCACATTGTGACACAAATAACCAGTTGACCGCTGAGGTTGAATCCCTTCGGTGAATGTTGTCCACATTGACTATGGACATGGGTCAACTGAAGGTGGGGTCTTATGCACCCTAGAACTCCAATTCCCAGAGAGGGAATATTTTCTCCGGCCAGTGAAACAATAATGCCGGAGGGAGAAATTTTAACAATGGGCCTCAGCCCAACCAACAGGAATGGAACAACAACGCAAACACCAGAGGTCTGCCTCTAAACCAAAATGCCAATCAGAGTGGTGCTGGACCATCCCATTTCATGCCAGTCGTAGACTTCCAGCCCATGACAAATTGGTGTAGATTGTAGGATTTGATAAACACAAATCCACAGAACGCCAAGAACACCTGCATGCAAAATACCCAGAGCTGAAATGAAACCTGTGAGAGAGAAGCTAGGGTTTGGAAAATCTTAGCGGAGTGAGAGAAAATTTTTATTTCCCAAAAGAATGAATTACAATAATTACAAAAAGTGGCTTATAAGGTGAGAAACCCTAAAGCCGGAGAAAGCTAGGTTTGTGCATTTAATAATTAATAAACATATTAATTATTATG
>MU223216.1:896974-916700 GCA_018584345.1 Thuja plicata
GAATAATAGTGTACTTTAATAATTAAACCGAATAGATTTAATTATAAAGACTAATGTACTATTACTCTAACACCCCCCCTTAAGCGAAGCTCAGGAGGAAACTAACCTAGCATAGCTATGAAAGCAAGAAATGGGTCCAAGCAACAAGGCCTGATCAGGTACCCAACAACAAAGAAATCTCTGTAAACCGGGGAAATAGAGAAAACCCAGTGGGAAAAACCCTACCCCAAAAAAAGACAAAATGAAAATGCTCCACAAAAACATATCTGACAGTAATTGGAATTTAACTGCTCTGATACCATGTAGGATTTGATAAAAACAAATCCACAGAACGCTAAGAACACCTGCATGCAAAATACCCAGAGCTAAAATGAAACCTGTGAGAGAGAAGCTAGGGTTTGGAAAATCTCAGCGGAGTGAGAGCAAATTGTTATTTCCCAAAAGAATGAATTACAATAATTACAAAAAGTGGCTTATAAGGTGAGAAACCCTAAAGCCGAAGAAAGCTAGGTTTGTGCATTTAATAATTAATAAACATATTAATTATTATGCACCTAAATGACAAGCTTAAGTGAATAGAATAACAGTGTACTTTAATAATTAAACCAAATAGATTTAATTATAAAGACTAATGTACTATTACTCTAACATAGATTGCATGACACAGGCTCCCACAATGAGGTAAATTGTGCCAAGCTAGAGAAAGTCATCATGATTTTCTAGCTAGATAGATAGCAAGTGTCTGATCCTACTCCCCCAGAACCTCCTGTGCAAGAGCCCACTTACGGTGCATTCACCTATGAGACCATCTTCTTTAGGATCGCTAGGGAAGAAGAAGAAGAATCTGAGCTACAGGGATTCTTTGATGAATCAATTCTGGCCTTCGAGGCCAATGCCTTCACCAACCTAAGGGCTCCCTACAACACTCAGAGCTAGACTGGTAAGGGACGCATTTACATGGAAAAACCTCCTAAGGACACTCCTCCCTGGGACAAAATGACCGACCGGCCTGTCCCTCCAAAAGGTTCTAGCTCTAACCAAGTAAAGGACCCGGCGAAGGGAAGCCACCAATTCCTAGGAGGAAGGTTTGACATCACGAAGGTGTTAGAATAAACCACCACCTCCATGACCTTAATGGAGGTTTTACTAAACTATCCTGAGTAGGATAAGTCTCTTCTGAAGCTCTTGGGAAACCTGGAAGCTATCATTCACCCACCCAAGACTGTCTCTTTTGAGGATGCTAATGCAGCTGTCTTCCAGGGAAATACTAAAGACCCTCCCTTCCTGCTAGGCCTGAACATACAAGGGAAAAATATACACAACTGCCTAGTAGATTCTGGAGCTTTGGGAAACATCATGCCCCTATCCATATGCCAGAAGCTCAAATTCCAACCCACCTCGTCTAATGGAGCAGTAATTCAATTGGATAAGACGGCTGTGAAAATGGTGGGTGAACTGAAGAATGTTTGGATTCAACTCATCCAGGACCCCAGGATAGCTAGCAAAATTGACATCCAAGTGGTGGAAATTCTAGAGACTTATGGGATGTTGCTAAGCTGGAATTAGTCTAAGTCCCTGAATGGATACTTTTTGACTGATTTCTCCCACTTATGGCTCCCTTGGGAAGGAGAATCTAACAAGATCTGGGTCGAAAGTGAACCCCATATGAAACAAGCACTCACTAAATTCAGGAGGGTGCATGAGGTATTATTCTCTGAGACTTCCCCCGGGGTGTACCAACCCCTCAAAATCTTAACATTCAATTTCACCCCCAGGGAGGATCCCATAGTTCTGCAAAGAACCCAAGACCTAGAAGAAAAATTGAGGGTTGAGGTTAACTCTCAGGGTGTCGTAGCGACCCCCGCCACACTCTTGTCTGGCACTTGGTGCTGGGTACATTACCAAAAACATTTAAAACTTGAGTGTGAGCCTTTCCTTTCCACTCCTACCTGGCACATCGATGCCCTCTGGAGAAAATAACATGCAACTGATTCCCTGGGACTCAGTACTTTTGCTGGCAGTGCCTCTGTTGCACTGTTTGTCTAGGAATTCCAACTAGAAGCCCCTCCAGAGGCAAACCTCACCCAAGTACCATCAACACCAAAGGAAACTCCTCCCAAGTCTCCCAAAAATAATTCAAAGACTACTCCATCTCCCCATCTCCAGACAACAAATGATGATTTGTGGACCCTTAAGTTCGATGGGTCCCAATCCAAACAGGGTTGTGGGGCCGGAGTAGAATTAATCAACCCACGGGGGAAATCCTTCCTCGTATCCTACAGGCTGTAGTTCAACTACATGAACAATGTCATAGAGTATGAGGCCTTGGTCCTTGGACTCCTATTTGCATTAAGGAAAGGAATCACTCACCTCCAAGCCCTAGGTGATTCAGAGTTGATTGTAAAATAGGTTTGGAGTCAATACACCTGTCAAGATAAGAGGCTGGCTGCTTACCGCAACTGGGCATGGATCCTTATTGAAGATTTTGATGCCTTTGACATTGATCTTATTTCCCAGTGATGGAATTATGTCTTGAATGCCCTTGCTATTTATGCCAGCACGCTTGAGCCCATGGCCAGCTCACAACTCTGGAGATTTTCTGTTGAGATGATCCCCACCCCGTCCATTCCAGATAATGTCACCCATTTTTAGGTCTTTGAGGATGATCAGCATATCTTGGCCTTCATGACCAATGTTGGTGTCTTAGAAGACCAGATAGTGGAAGAAAGAGACCACGATGACACTGGACAGGGTGATGAATATGATGGGATCATGGACCTACCAACCAACACCATCCCGAAGGGGATGGTCACACTCAAACAAATCTTCAACTTGGACCCTCGGGGCCAGGAAAAGATATCATCCTCCTCTGAGGGAGGAAAATTTGAGAAAGTTAACATGAGCCAGCCCGGTGAAGAGAAAATGATACACATCGGCACCTCCTGCTCCCCTGAGGAGAAGGAGAAGATTCTAGCGGTTCTCCAAGAATACATAGACATGATCACATGGGGTATGAGGATTTGAAGACATACGACACATCCATTATGACTCATACCATCCCACTCAAACCTGATGCTAAGCCTTTTTGGCAAAAGCAACGACCCATCAACCCACTTATCAAGCCTCTAATTCATTAGGAGGTGCAAAAACTGTTATCAACCTGGATAATCTTTCCAATTCTGCATACTACGTGGGTTGCCAACCTGGTCCTTGTGAGAAAGAAGAGCGGTGAAATTTGCCTTTGCGTGGATTTCCAAAATTTGAATAAGGCCTCCAAGAAAGATAATCACCCTCTCCCCTCATTGGATGAGGTGTTGCAGATAGTGAATGGATCCCAAATGATGTCTTTCTTGGATGGGTACTCCAGATATAACCAAGTCATGGTTAAATATGAGGATAGAGACAAAACAACGTTCACCACCAAGTGGGGAATGTTTGCATATCGAAGAATGCCCTTTGGATTGATTAATGTAGGGGCTACATTTCAGAAGGCTATGGACATTGCATTTGAGGGCCTTGTAAACCGATGTGTAATCATCTACATGGATGATTTGACCTTCTTTTCCTGGGACAGGCTTCACCATTCTGCCCACCTTGCCTAGGTTTGTGAGAGATGTCGCCGGTATGGAATATCCCTTAACCCTAAGAAATGTATATTTGAGGTCACTAAAGGGAAGTTTCTCGGGCATATTGTCTCCAAGAAGGGTATATCCATTGACCCTAAGAGAGTTGAAGCATTGCTAAACCTACAAATGCCTGGCAGCAAGAAGGAAATGAGGTCTTTCTTCATAAAGATCAACTTTGTCTGGCGATTCATCACTAGATTTGCCAAGATCATGAAGCCACTCAACGAGATGATGAAGAAAGATACCAAAATTGAGTGGAGTCTAGAAGAAAAGTGGGCATTCACCCAGATCAAGCAAATGATAACAAAGGCACCAGTTTAGGCTAGTCCAGACTACTCCCTCCCTTCCTACATTTACTCCTTTGCTTCGCCGCATTCTGTCACAATATTACTGACCCAAAAGGTCGAAGGGAAAGAATGACCAATAGCTTTCATGAGCTCCCCATCAAAAATGTCAAAGTCTGGTATTTTTCATTAGAAAAGTAGGCCTTTGCTCTTGTTCACGCCGTGAAGAAATTCTGGTGTTACATTCTCTGGAGCAAGGTGCATGCTATTATCCCAGACTAGGCTGTAAAATCTCTGTTGATACAGAGTGAATTGGGTGAAAGACGAGGGAAATTAATGGCCATCCTCCAGGAATATGATTTAGAAATGCAACCCATGAAGATAGTCTGAGGCCAGGGACTAAGCAGAGCGATGGCAGAAGGGACTTCCCACATCGAATGTCAGACATATACCGCGGAGTCCATCACTCGAGACCCATGTTACATAGATCTGGTGTACTTATTGTTAAATAATAGATGTTCAGAGGGGTTGCCTCCCAAAAAACATCGGGCCATGCGGTTGAAAAGCATGCATTTCATGATAAAAAAAACTCCACGCTTTTTTGCAGGAATTATGAGGGAGTGTACCTCTAGTGCATCGACAAGGTTGAAACTACAAAAATAATTGAAGAATTTCATGGGTAGTTTGGAACCGGGAATGGCTCAGCTGATGCCACTGCCCATCAAATCCTTTGGGCTAGATATTATTGGCCTTGTATCTTTAAATATGTCTACACTCACGTCCGAAAGTGCCATACTTGCCAAACTGTGGCACATTGTGAATGTAACCTGGTTATGCCTTTACAGCTAGTTTTCAAACTAGACCCATTTGAATTTATTGGGGAAATCAACCCCAACTCATCTACCAACCACCGATACATCCTAACTGCTACTGATTATTACACCCAGTGGTCTGAAGCCATTCCTTGTAAAAACAACACGGCAGACGTAGTTATTGAATTCTTGGAAGAAAACATCATCACAAGATTCAAGATGCCTTTTGCTATAGTATGTGATAATGGTCTGGAATTTTCTTTGGCACAACTACTTGAGTGGATCTATGACTGAAAGATCACTCTGAAGTTCTCTAGCAACTATTACCCCCAGGAGAATGGTGTTGCTGAATCAACCAACAAAAATTTGCTTGAAGTGATCAAACACCTGTTAGAATAGAATCCCTAGGATTGGCCACCCTGGGGACATCCCCATTCCATCTGGTTTACGGCCAGAACCCAATTTTTCCCATTAACTTACAGATCCTATTTTTATAGTTCATGCAGGAATTTAGCAAACAGGATAATATCGTGGAGGTTCAGCTCCTGAATCTCGTGAGAATGGAGGAACAAAGAGACACAGCCCTGGAACATTTTGTGTGTCACCAAGCAGTGGTAAAATGATGGTTTGACCAAAGATCCCAGTACAAGGCCTTTCAAATCTCAGACTTGGTCCTTTTTTGGGATAAATCCTGGGAAAAGAAAGGAAAGCACACTAAGTTCCAACAGCTCTGGCTCGAACCATATTTGATCTTAGAGATCTATGGGTAAAATACCTACAGCCTCAATACCATGACTAGAGAACCCATCCCATTTCCTATTAATGGACAGTTTCTAAAGCATTATTTTGAATGAGGTGGATTGGTCCATAATTGTATTATATGTAAACCTTCTCGCTTGTAAATATTTCTTTCCCGGTGCCCCGTTTGGGGTGCCTCTTGTAAATAGTTTTGTCGGTGGTCCTCCGGGACCACCCCCTTTCTGTTTGTTTCAGTTTCAGTTTTTTTCTTCCTTTTTTTGGGTTTCTAGTATTTTGCTCCCCTGTTGTAGGCTAGTATGCTTTGCATAACATCTAGTCTCTAGGATGGCGCCTTCCGCATCAATGTTGAATTCAGGATCTATTGTTAGCATGGTGGAATTAGTTTGGTCTCCGGAGTCATTTTGTGATTTGGTAATAGGCTATGAGTAATCTTCATCGGATTCATCCCTGGAAGTTAGGTCATCAATTAAATCATAATAAAATTAAACAAGTAATTGGACACACCGAGGATAGATCGGTCGCATTGGTTTGTTGGCCCAAGTCTGAAATTTTAGAAATTCTTTTTGGGTCTGGAGTTTTCCTTCCCCATTCGGCAAGTCAAGGTGGGTGAAGGGGTGAAAGAAGTACCACCATAAAAATTTAGCTAAGCTCAAGCCTAATGGTGAAAGAAGTACCGCCCTGCCATCCAGAAAAGAATAAAATAATAAGAAAAAAAAAAGAGATGGGATGAAAACTCCGGTATCTGGGGGAAATGAGAAAATTTGACAAATTTGGGTTGATATATTTAGTGCCTCTTCTCTGCTTCTCCTAGAGGTCATTAGCTTGATTTCCTTCCAAAGCACACACTTCACAACTGATGAAAGACCATGGATTGAATCGAGTATGGCCGAATTTTCTCAAATGCTTCACACCTTGCATACAGGATACTCTAAGTAACGATTGGTTCTGGTTTTGCTAACCATAGATTCTGTGGTTCTCAAATGCGTTAAGCCATTCATCCCAGATAGTTTCCATTTGTTATGCCCTGCATACCCGTCCCTACATTTTGTGTGCAAAATGTTGGGTCCCCTTTTTGGCTTTTGCCTTTGTTTCTTTTAATTTTCTTATTCGGGTTTTCATTCCCACGAGGTTTGTTTTGTTTTTTCTTTTGTCTTTCCTGTCTCCAAGACATGGGCCCAGAGTCAGTTGTTTCTTTTCCAGAGCCGGATTCTGGACTCCAGGATTCTCTGCTACGATGTCTTCTTTCATAAGAAGACATGGTCGCCCAAAATCCTAAGGCCCAGAGTCCGGAGGTTTGCTTGTTCTGGGGTTTTGTGGGAAAGAGGGTAGCTTTATTTTTACCTTGGGTATAAATAAGATTTACATGTCACTTTTACAGTTACCACGATTAAAACACTTGGAGCTTTTCAGAGCGATTCCTTGGCGATTTGAGGTATGATTAAGTGTGAATTACTCTGAGCTTAGTGGATAACTACGAGTTGATTTTTGGTATCTATTCATGAGAATTGAAGGTTGAAGCTATTTTAGAGCGGTCCTAGTGCCTCCTCTCTTTTTCATTCTTTGGCTTCCCAGGTAAGTCTTCTAGATCCTGCCTCCATTTTGCTGGTTTTTGGTTTGTTTCATTCTGGTTTTTTTTGTGTTTTCTGCTTCTAGTTCACCACCCATTGGTGGGTTGGCTCTTCCAGAGGGTTGTTTTCCCTCTGCGCAGCTATAGGTTAATGTAAATTTGTATTTTTTTCTTAGGATAGCTATTGTACATTGTGTTTATTTTGTCTATACTGTGAATGGTGGATATTTTTGTATATTGCATGTATATTTTCTTCGGCTCTTGGCCCTCCTATATTTTATGTATATATTCTTTGTATATCCATCCAAGCTCATGAATTCTTCACACTCTGTCGAGTATTTTAGCTTCATGAGGTCAAGCTTGTCAAGACAAAATCGCCATGGTTTGAACTTGACACCTTGCTAGTTCGAACCATGATGACTTTCTTTATCCTCCATTGCATCACCATAATGGCGGGATTAATTTCCCACAAGTGGGAATTCAAACCATGTCCCATCTGGAAATAAATTCCCCCATGTCAGCCCACTTGTCACCATAAATGTCTTTATGCCACCTGCCATCTTACCACGTGTCAACACACATCGACCAAAGTACAACCTATTGCTAGTCACATTGGCAATGGCTAGTTTGTCTGGATTATGGACCTCTAGTAGGACCTTGTCTTTCACTTCCTCCTACTTCCTTGTTAGCATGCTCTGGAGTGCTAAGTCATGTTCATTCTATATACTCCAAAACTTTTGATATATGTACTAATGCTTGTTTGACAGGTGCAGGTTGGTGAAAAATCTTCCAGAGTTATAACTTATATTTATTTATTCTGACGGTTCTCTGATCTTGCAGGTTACAGATAGATTGATTGAAGATGTCTGACGATTTTGCTCCTCCTAATAGTCTAGAGCTACCTACCACTTCTACCTAGGTAGCTACAAAGTCAAAGATTGAAAGAATGCTAGCAAAGTTGCCCCTAACCTCCAAATATCCAAAAGAGGAATCTATTGCGGGGTCCAAGGTGGACTCCAAAGTCCAGGAAATAACGGATATGGATCCGAGGACTTGGGCCAAATTGCAGGGTGTGATCTAGACCATTTTTAGATTAAAGGCTGAGGTGGACAAGGTAGCCACTTGCTTGGCCACCTCCGGCATCATAAAGGCTGCAAACTTCCCATGTTCAATGCAGTCACTGGAATTAATAAAGTAGCTAGCAATATTATACAATGCGCCTACTTGCTTAGTTATACTTCCAGATCCTTGGCCGCTACAATACCTCACCGCCATCATCACCTTAGATGCCCCAACCTTTGCTTCCGGGTTGGGGATTCCTTAGTTCAAAGGATCTAGTGTCGTCACCCGGGTCGACTCACTAAAGGAATTTCCCAGCAATACCTCAACAGTCAGTGGCTGAAGTCTCCAAAGCAAGACCACAAAAGAATGAAGTTGGAAATCCCCCGTGGGGATTTCAAGGAGCCCATTCAAGCAGGCATCATATTTTTATGCAGGATCTTTGGATGACCCCACGCCCAGGAATTTTTGGCATGGATGTATTATTTTCTATATTGTATCACCACACACAACAGGACCTTAAATTGGGCAGCCATTATAGCCAACCATGTAGATACACAGATGAGGACCGTCGCCCAGACCTCTCAGTTTTATATGACTTCATATGTGCTATGAGCATTAGCAAAACAAAGACCGGCCTTTCCGAGATTGGGCACAGTTGGAGAGCTTGGAAATGGGCCAGGGTAAGTCACACTATGGGATCATTATCCCCAGTTATAATGGGAACTTAGTTTCCAAAATTTTTGTCGAGTAAATGATGCTTTCATTTACAATAATATCTTAACACTTACTCAGGATTTTGGGTACCACCTCTCACAAGTGACAATGACTCTGGTTAGCTCCTACAACTATTAATTTATTCAGTTCCAGCATCACACCTATATTAGGGTGACAGGCTTCAATGGGAAGCCCTATCTTCTTCCCCGGTATTGTGGGGATATAATTATTCTCTCGGAGTTTTGTAGGCAGATGCTGGATCTGCACGCCTTCTTCACATTGAAGAAGGTCATCAATGTCAGATTCCCTTTCTCTTGTGGGAATTATACATGCAGCCTCATTGCAGATCGAGAAGCAGATAATGAATTGAAAAGCTTGGGGATGGTTGAATTCAACCACACCTAGAGAAATTATGATCCCCGCGACAAGAGTGCCATCGCACTACCTCGAGCGTCTGAGCCTCATGAAGTGGATATTGAAGATTTCTAAGTGGACCGCCAGGATGGTTTTGATCTTCGAACCTAACAAAATACAAGGATGAGAAAAGGGCTCATGAAAGCGCTGGACGTCTGGACCTTCCCAAAGGGATTTAAGGACGACAAGCTGCTGGAGGATCCAGCATATAAAGGACAAGGGTTGGATAAACAGGATCTTCTTCCTGTGGACTGGGCCATCCTGGAGGATCTAACCATTGAAGGGGTAAGCCACCCCATTTTGGAGGCAAGTCATCAGTACTTCACCCGAGTGTGTCCTAAAAGTGCCCAAAAGAAATCAACGGTCAAGAAGACCATCCCCTCTTCAGCCGGTGCCAGACCGTCTTTGTCTGCCGCAGCCGCTGAAACAAGCACGGGCAAAGGGAAAGAGAAAGAGGGTGCCCCAATTTCCAAGGCACCTCCCCAGGTTCCTACACTTCTAATGGCACATCTGCATTAACAAATGGAGTCGACAAAGCTGACTAGTTAGCAGCTAAGCATGCAGGTATCCGCCAGTCTCCCCATAACTCCAATTTCATCTGCTCGCCCGGTGGGATCCTCCTCATTGGAAGCTATGATGACCAGATAGACTTTCACTGAGGTAGAGTCTACTAACATTCTGAATACCAGGGCTCCACTCATAAGGAAGAAGAAAATGACAGTGACCCCTGCACCAAGCGTAGCCACCACCCTAGGTGTGCCATCGATGCCCCCGGTAGAATTAAGTTCAGACTCTCCAAAATTAGAAGATATCTCAGACTCCTCACCCCTGCATGATGATTTTGATGACACCTTCTTGACAGAGGAGCTCTTGGAGATTTTACAAGGTGTTGACCACGCGGTGGAAGAAATTGTAGCTCAGGACAAGGAGGAGGTCCCTATAGAAAAGGAAATTCCCATAGAAAAGGATACATTAGAGTAAGAGGCTCAGGAAGAAATTCAAACAGAACCTGAGCAGGAAAGAATACCGGTCCAGGAGACCAAGGATATACCAAGGCAGCCCACAAACAAGCAACCAATGGTCGGAGAACCCAGACCCGAGGGAACAACCGTACCTCCAACCATCACGCTTCAGGTGCCTTTGGTAACTTCGGGTGACCAACTGCCCTGGAGCACTTTCGGCGAGGTAGTAACAATGGATGCCTTGTTAAACTTTGGCCAACGACCTCACCCACCTCCAGAAAATGTCCTAGTGGAGGAGAACATTGCAGTAGATAAGGCTAATGAGGCGCAGGAACAATAGCAGCAAATGGACCAAGAGGTCCCGGATAAGGAAAATGAAGAAACTGTTGATACCACCAGGGAAGATAAATTCCTTGAAAATATAGAGATTGAGACCAGGGAAAATATCTTGAATGATACTGCAGAGGACGCCAGCATGGCAGAGAATATTGAGGGTTCCGGAGAACCAGAAAAATAAGTGGAACAGGAGCAAGAAAAGGAGCCCGAGCATAACATACACTCTGGGAATGTGTCATGGGATTCCAAAAGGGATCCTAATAAACAGGTGTTAGTAACAAAGCCATATTAGATGCCCTAATGGCTGGTGGAATCTAAGAAAATAAAGACCCCAGCGACAACCATAAGCGCTCCACTCTCATTGGCCAAAATGATGGCTAGGAACACAAAGGCTAAGAAGCCCAAGAAGGCGCGTGTAGTCCATACTCTCAAGACTAAACCTAGCAGGTATTATAGTTGTGACCATCGCAATGCCCCCTCTTGATGCAGACACGATGACCATAAGGCTCGAAGACTACAACATGACAGAGGTAGAATTGGGGAAGAGGGACAAGTAGAGTGAGCTGGATTTACTGAAGGAGGCCACCAAGGCAATAGAGGCCAGATACATAAAGCAAGGCCAGAAACTACAAGAGGAAAGAGAAAAAAAATGCCAATCACACTTCTGGCAGAACTGACACAACCCTTGTTAGAAGTCCACCCTGGAACTCCTTCCTCTGAGTTGCCGCTTACACAGAGCGACGTGGATTCTCTGCGCATCATGAAGAAGAAAGTGTAAGCTGTGGATGGGTGGGCAGCCAATCAGATGACCGCAATGAGAAATTTTTTGGTGGTGCCCCTCTTGGACCTTTATCTGATCAATCTTCTTCTCAACCACGCAAGTGGCTCTACTATCATTTGGGAGCAAGACCTAGCTAAGTATGAAAAATGGAAGGTCGGGTTAGAAGAGATCCGCAATATCGGTGAAGAAGTCACCACAAAGTTTGGAATTTTGGGAGACGAATCATTTGATTCCCTCTAGGCCCAGTACTCCAGACTTGTCCTCGGGGGTGAGGTATGCAAGGAACTGGTTAAGACCCTAAAAGAGAAAGTAACAGCTACCCAGTACCCCTTGGGTCTGTTTAAAGCATTTGTGGTCGGGGTATCGCAAGTTGATCCCTTCACCACTAGAATGTGTACCATGGAGGACTATGTCCTTAGCAAGTTCGATGAGTGGATGGAGTCCCTGTATCCGCCTACCAGAGATTTTGACCAGGACTAACTGTCTAGATTGTCCAAAATAATGATCCGATCACACGATGCCATCAAGATGATTGATGAATTTTGAAGAGGGGTCGAGAATGTTCAGGAAGCATTGGAGGCTGTCCAAAGTAGGTGGGACAACATCAAGGATGTGGATGAATAAATTATAGGCCAAGTATTAGAAACTTGGGAAAAAACATAAGGAATAAAAAAATTCTCTAGATTCCAGAGAATCCAACCAACACCATGTTTTGTCTTCTTTATTCTTCAGCAACACAAGTTCTTGGATCCCGGACTTCTGGATCCCACATTTTTGAATTATTTAGGTGACCCATGTCCCGGTTCCCATGGCCAACTGGTCACTTTTAGGGAAATTAATAAAGGTTATCTGAAGGTAGGTAACCGTAACAAGGCACGTCAGCTTGACAAGAGGTTTTCTAACAGATGGTCTTCCCAAGGCGTCGTTTCAATGTTACACCTGGCACATCGGAGACAGTCAGCCGCCCTCCCATTTATGAGGCATCTAGTCTTGATCCTTGGGGGATCAGATTTCTTCTTTCTCCTCCTGGCTCTCTTCTTGAGGCCAATTCTTCCACTCTGCCTTTCTTGTCTTATTCTTCTGACATGTCAGACCTTTTTCATCTCGAGGTCTCTCGTAATGTGGTGTAGGTAGTACTAGACACCGGATAATATATTATATTGTAAAGTGTAAAATAAGTTAGGGTTAGGTTTAGGTCGAGTGATGTGTATAAATAATAAGTCTGACCTCATTCCAAGGGTAAGCAAAATTGATGATTTTGCAGTCCATAGTTAATAGCAATCTGGTTTTCTCATTTCTTAGTTGCAGAGCTCAATGCTTCATAGTTTTTAAGCTCTGTAGTTAAATGCTCCCTTGGAGCTATCATTGTATCATGCACCAGTGCTTGTTGAAAAAGATGTTAATTAAGAAGGAAGAGTTCTCTCGATGATGTTGTTAGCATTCTCTCTTCTGGGTTAACAGTATTTTATGCTTTGTGTTCTTCATGTCCTTTGCTCTAATGCTTAAAGTAGATTAAAAACCTTATTTCCTTTGCTACTGATAAAATATGAATTGATGGTTGTATATTTCTTCGATATTTAGTGTAGTGTGTTAGAGAATTGTTGATGTTTTGAATGTTTAGTATAACTATAGGTAGATGAAATACACCTAACTCTGTAATATTTTTGTTAAGTGTATTTCCTAAGTGAAAGCACGCTTGGAGGAAACCCCACTTACCTGAATCCCCGGAGTGGACGAGTTGAAGATAACCAGCTATCCCCCTCAAACAAAATAGTCACATCTCCCAACCAAGCCCCACACTGTCGAGACCTGACTCTCACGTGCTTAGAGGCCTGGGGAATCTCATTTCCTCAAAAAACCTTTATAGGCAAAGTTGGCTGGTACCTCAGTACCTGGTGACAACTTACCTCTATTGGCAGACTTATTCACAAAGTCCCATCAATAGATATCATTGGCCCTTCATCTTCAAAGATGTCTACACTCACATGAGGAAGTGCCACACTTGCCAAACTACAACCCATCATGAGCGGAACCCGTCCCTACCTTTGCAACTGATCTTTGAAGTTCGACCCTTCGCCAAATGGGTGCTCAATTTTATTAGGGAAATCAACCCCAAATCATCTGCCAATCACCAGTATCTTTTGACTGCTACCAATTATTGCACTTGGTGGTCTGAAGTGATTCTATGCAAAAACAACATGACAGATCTAGTTATTAAATTCTTAATAGAAAACATAGTCACTAGATTTGGAATGCCTTTCGCTATAGTGTGTGACAATAGTCTGGCATTTTCTTCGGTGTAGTTACTTGAATGGAACTTTGAGAGGAAGATTGCTTTGAAGTTCTCCAGCAACTATTACCCCCAGGGTAATGGTGTGGCTGAATCTACCAATAAAAATTTGTTAGAGGTGATCAAACATTTGTTACAACAGAACCCCCAGGACTGGCACCAAAAGCTTAGGTTTTCTCTTTGGGTAGACTGTATCAGAATCAAGGATGCCCTAGGGACTTCCCCATTTCATCTGGTTTACGGCCAGAATCCTATGTTCCCTATCAACTTACAAATCTCAATTTTATAGTTTATGCAAGAATTCAACAACCGGGACAACATTGTGGAGGTTTGGCTCCTGAACCTAGTGAGAATGGAGGAACAAAGGGATGCGACACTGGAACATTTTGTGCATCACCAAGTAGTCATTAAGCGATGGTTTGACCAAAGAGCCCAATACAAAGCCTTTCATATTTTGGACCTGGTCCTTCTTTGGGACAAGGCTCAGAGAAGAAAGGAAAGCACACCAAGTTTCAAAGGCTCTGGCTCAAACCATACCTGATTTTTGAGATTGTGCGGGGCTAATACTTATCGCCTCAATAATATGACTGGAGAAGTTGTCCCATTGCATTTCAATGGATAGTTCCTCAAGCACTACTTCGAATGAGGTGGGTGGTAAGATTACTCGGAGTTGTATTATATGTAAAGTTCATGCTTGTAGATATCTTTCTTAGTGTTCCTTTAGAGTGCCTTGCCTTGTAAATAGTTTGTCGGCAGTCCTCTAGGGCCACCCCCTTTCCTTTTTGCTTTCTTTTGTTTTGCGTTTGTTTCCTGAGTTCCTGACATATTGCCTTCTTCTTATAGATAGGTATGCTTCACATGACATCTAGTCCCTGGAATGGTGCCTTATGCATTTTTATTAGTCTGGAATCTATTGTTAGCATGGTGGCATTTGTTTGCACTCCAAAGTATATTTTGTGTTTATGGTAAAAGGTTATGGGTAATCTTCATCATATTCATATCTTGAAAGTCTTGAAATCATTTAACAGAAAATCTAAGAAGAAAGTAATCGCATGGTCCTTGAGGGCAGATCAGTTGCACTGGTTATTGGCCAAGTTTGAAAATCATAAAAAATATCTTGGGCCCGGAATGTCTCTCCTATTCAACAATTTAAAATGGATGGCAAGTTGAAAGAAGTACCATTGTAGAAATTATCTAAGCTTAAGGTTCATGGTGAAAGGAGTACCGCCTTCCCATCTTCAAAAGAAAAGAAAAGAAAACTGAAGAATAGAGAATCCTAGGATCTAGGGGATCATGCAAGATGTGATGATTTTGGTTCGATGCATTCATTTCCTACTCTTTATTTATTATGGAAGTCATTGACTTGATTTTCTTTCAAAGCACACACTACACAACTGACGAAAGACTGAAAGATTGAATCAATGATGAGTCGCATTTTCTCAAAGACCTCGCACCTTGCAAGCAAAATACTCCAGGTAAGGGTGAGTTCCAGTTTTTCCAACCATAGATTTTGTAGTTCTCAAATGCACTAAGGCATTCATCCCAGTGAGTTGCCATTTGTTATGCCTTGCATACCCATCCCTACATTTTGTAGGAAAATTTTTGGGTCCCCCTTTTTCGCTTTTGCCTTGTTTCTTTTCCTTTTGTTTACCTCCAGCCTTTTCTTCCACGAGGGTTGTTTTCTTTTCTTTTGGTTTCTCTTTCTTCAGGGCCCGGTCCTGGAGTGTTTTTGTCTTCTGTGTCGGCCAGATTTTCAGACTCTGGGATTCTCTGTCATTACTTCCTTTTTTGTTAGAGGGCCTGATTGCATGGGATCCCCGGGCCTGGAGTACAGAGGTTTTCCTTTCTCAGGGTTTGCAGAAGGAAGAAATATGTTTTTACCCTAGTGGTATAGATAAATATTTACTTGTCACTTTCACATTTACCGTGAACAAGATTACCTAGAGCGAGTAAGAGAAAAATTGTGAATTAAGAGTGAATTGCTTTGGAAGTTTAACTGTGCCTTGCAGTTGAGCTGATATTCAAGTTTGTGCATGTTTCTTGGATTCATTGCAAGATTGTGGGTCTTTGTGGTCTATGAAAGCTTCCTGGTTTGTAGAGCACCTCTCGTACTCCTCCTCTCACATTTCCTAGTGTTAAGGTAGGTCCTTTGGCTCCTCATTCTGGTTTTGCCTTTGCTCATGCTTGGTTTTCTCTCTTTTCATTTTGTCCTTATTTTGTTTCACTTTGCTTTTTAGTTATTGTCACCTCCCGTTGGTGGGATGGCTCTACAGGAAGTTTGTCCACCTTCCTCGCATTATGTTCTTCCCTATGAATGGTGTACATTAATGTAGATGTTGTAAATTCTTAAAGTTCTTGTGTAAAGGTCTTAGTCTCACTGTAAATTGTAGATATCCGTTAGGATAGGGGTAGTTCCTGTAAATTACATTGTTTTCCAGCTTCCCCTATATATTTGGTCTGTACATTGTTGTAGTGACTCCTCCTATGGCAAGCTCATGGTGCTCTACGCATTATAACCCAAGTTTTGAGCTCGCCTGTATGATGTCTGCCTGGTTCAAACTTGGCACATCACCTGTTCGAGCCATGGTGGTTTTCTCTCTCCTTTGTCACTTCATCATTGATGGCGGGATTAATTTCCCCGTGAGTGAGAATTCAAAAACATTCCATCTGGCATTCACTTTGCTCGTGTCAACATACCTATCGCCATTAAGGGCCATTACACCGTTTATCACATGACCACGTGACAGCCCATGTTAGCCAAGTATGAATCACTACCTGGTCACTTCAATAACAACTAGTTTCTCCAAATTCTGGGTGTTGAGAATTCCACGGGCCTTCATCGCATTTTGTCGCATGAACCAATACCCCAGGACCTCCGGGTGTCAATCAGAATCCAGTCATTGTTATCTGTTATATTCTGGGATTTTGATGCACACTAACATTTTTTTTAACAGATGCAAGATGGTGGTGAACCCCTGGAGTCCATAAAACTATTTTATATTTTTATCATAAGTATTGACAGTTGTCCGTTCTTGCAGGTTGCAGATTATCCAACAAAATCTATGAAGTAACAACTCCTCCTAGTAGTCCGGAGCTTCCAACTACCTCCACTCTTGCGGCCACAGAGACAAAGGTAGAAAAGATGCTAGCCAAGCTTCCATTGACATCAAAATACCTAAGGGAGGGTGTCCTTGTGGGATCCAAAGTGGTCTCCAAGCTATAGGATAGTAGTGACATTGAGCCCGGACTATGGGCTGAATTGTAGGGTCTTGTTCAGACGATATACCAACAGAGATCTGTCAGAGATGATATGGACAATAACATGGCCGCCTTCGGCATCATCAAAGTTGCATGTTTCCCCTGCTTGGTGCAAGCACCGAAACTGATCCTTCAATTGGTGAAGCACTACAATGCCACCACCCGGGTTGTTTTGCTTGCCAATTCTCTACCACTGAACTACTCAGCGCCTATTGTTACTCTTGACACCACTTTTTCTTTGGGACTGGGAATCCCCAAGTTCAAGGGAGCCATTGCCATCTCTCAGTCTGCTTCACTGAAGGATTTTTAAGACATTCCCACTCTCACCTGACAAAATCTCAATTCTCACTGGCTAAAGTCCCCAAGAAGGGACTATAGGAAGATGAAGCTGGAGATTCCCCGTGGAGACTTCAAGGAATGCATACAAACAGGAATCATCTTTTTGTGCAGGCTCTTTAGAGATCCCCCTGCCAAGGAATTTTCAGCGTGGATGTATTATTTCCTTTACTGCATCACCACCTACAGTCACACCTTCGAATGGGAAACCATAATCGCCAATCATGTGGACTTCTAGCTAAAGAATGTCCTCAAAAATTTGAGGTTCCACATGACCTCATATGTATTATGGGCACTAGCCTAACAAAGACCCACTCTTTGGGGTTTGCAGATAGTGGGCATTCTTGGGAATGGGCCTGGCCAGCTTGTCCCATGGAAACATTATCCCTGGATCCAATGGGAAGCCTCTTTCCCCCATTTTTGTAGGGTAAATGACACATTCATTTACTATAATATTTTGACACTTACTCGAGATTTTGGGTACCGGTTGTCGCAAGAGGTGATGACCTTGGTGAGTAAATATGATAACTATTTCATTCAGTTCTAACAACATTCATATATTTAGGTAACCGGGTTCTCCGGGAAGCCCTACCTACTCCCCAGGCATTGCAGGGATAGGATCATTCTTTTGGAGTTCTGTAGGCAAATCCTAGAACTCTGCACATTCTTTGCCTTGAAGAAGGTTACATCCATTTCATTCCCATTCACTTGCGTGAACTATTCTTGTAGTCTCACAATGGCTAAGGAAGTTGATAATGAATTGAAGAGCCTAGACTGGCAGAATTCCACCTCACAAAAAATAATTTTGATCCAGTTGATAAGATAAGCACGGCGCTGCCCCAGGCATCCACACCGCATAAAATTCACATTGAGTATTTTTGGGCAGATTGTCAAGATGGTTTTGATCTTCGGGCCTGATAAAATTCGTGAATGTTTAAGGGTATGATGAAGAGCCTCATCCTTCAGAACTTTCAAAAAAAAATTCAGACAGTAGGCCCCTGGAGAACCCAGCATGCAAAGACCATGGGATTGACAAGTTGGATCTCCCTCTGGTGGATTGGGACACCCCAGAGAATCTAACAATTGAGGATGTAAGTCACAACATCATAGAGAATAGCCACAAATGATTTGAGCAAGTGTGCAAGAGGAGCATCTGTAAGGGTCCAATCTTGCGGGGGTCTACTTTGACCTCCAGAGCCGTGAGAACAAGTAAAGACAAGGGGAAGAAAAAGGAAGACACCCTGACCTAAGTTACTCCCCAGGGTCCGCTCTCCATTTTGGAGCAAATTCATGATCAGTTAGAGGCATCCAGACAGATGAGCCAAAAACTAACCGCCAAGCTCATCCACAGCCTTCCAATCACTCCAGTGGAATCTGCCCACCTAACAGGATCACCTTCATTAGCAATTCTCATGAGCCGACAGACAGAGGCCGAGGTAGAGTATGCGGATATTATAGATGTTGGGGCCTCATTGTAATTGAGAAGGAAGAAGAAAAGGGTAGACCATCCCCCGAGCATAGACATGAGCCCCGACATGCCCAACGTTCCCCTGATGGAGGTTATTCTAGACTCCCCAAAACTAGAGAATCCCCCAGAGACCTCCCCTCTGCACGACGATTTTGATGACATCTTTGGGACTGATGAGCTTATGAATTTACAAGGGGAGATAGGAAAGGCAGTGGAAGAGATAGCTACGCAGGAAGTAGAGATAATCCCTAATGAAGGGGAGACACTAGAAAAGGGTGAAGTTCTAAAGAAGGAGGTGCAAGAACATAAAAAAATCCAGAATAAGAAGAAACACAAAAATATCCACAAGACGTGGAGGAAACACAAGTCCAGGGGACCGAGACAGATCTAGGGTAAACAAATGATGAGTAATCGACAACTGAGGAAACCAAATCTTTGAAATCAATCGTACCCCCTGGTGGTACCCTAAATTTTGATAATTTAAAAGTCCCAATCCATTATCAAGAAGCATGTTTCTCCATAAAAAAAAAGATCAAAGGAAGGAAGCTTTATGACACAAATAAATAGAACTAACTAATCGAAGCCTTCAGAAAAATGCTGGAATTTAGACCTGCTACAAAGATGACTTCGATAGAGGATAAAGATGGTTGAATTTTAAAAATCTAAAAAAGACCCAGTTTGGGAAATCAAATTTCCTATCTCCAGCAGAAATATTAGCTTTTTACAAGGTGTTTTGGATTTTTGACCAAAGCCAAATCCGAAAGTTAGGTAGTTATTTTTTAGTTAGTTTATTGTTTTTTCAAAATAATTTGTAATAAGAGTTGTGTCTTTTCACTCTAAAAAGGTGTGAAATCCACTCAAACACACACACACACACACACACATATATATATATATATACATAATGTAAAATGTAAAGAAAGGGAATATAATATAATACAATTTCACATATTTGGATAGTTTTTAATCAACAAGTATAACATGGACCTGGATGTACTATTTTTTCAAAATCAATAAAGATAATTCCTTTTTCTTTCACATGTGTAATAGTTTCATT
>MU223216.1:951887-983015 GCA_018584345.1 Thuja plicata
TGCAGTAGATTAGATGAATGAATGGTTAAAGAATATAAAAGTGCAGAAATGTATTAAAAGATTTAAGTGTTACTGATTCACCCCTCCCCTCTCAGTAACTCTGTTAGTCCTGAATATTTCCAACAATCCGAGGCAAAAAAAAAGGAAAAATATGGCACAAAACTCGACATTGTCTTTGGATGCACTTTAACACCGACTTTTTCTCCAACCCAAAGGCTCATTTTTAGGAAAAAATACACTAAAAGTAGATTTTATTTTGGGCGCTAATGACATGGTTTTATTATAGCAAAATGATTTATAAGAGACCAGTAAAATGTTTTAGGATTATGATCGTGATCTCGAGATGTTACTAATGGACCTAAGGGATGTTTGGGAAGCACACAAAGATCATGATGGTTGGGTTTGGCGCTGAGAAAATGATGATTAGGGATTATGTTTTTTTTGACCTAGTTCTTGATAAATATGATGAATTAGGGTTTGATTGATGTGTCGTGTGTATACGACAAAGTTTTTGAGATTACAGAAGCAAGTGTATGCTAGTGAAGCATTTTTACAGATCTACTGACGGTTGAATTGCTTGTCTATGATGTGGCAAAAAGAATTGCAGCAAGGGATCTGAGCGTACTGTAAAGGAACAGATTGAGGCATAGTGAGATGCTACTATATAGTTCATGAATTATTAGATTGGTGTTTGAAAAGTGTTTTTAATTCAGTGAAACTTTGAATTGTAATTGTAAGTCAGTGTGACTTCCTTAGGGTGGGTGCCCAAGTTGAACTTATTAGTGAACTCTAGGAAGTGTGCCTGAATGCATGCACATTCCTCATGTTGTAATAAGTTATAATTCCAACAAGGTATCTATCTTATTGCGGGTATCAATCCCACCATGGTTTTCACCCTAGTTTGGTTTTCCAAGATAAAATTCTTTGTGTTATGTGGTGTTGATGTTTCTATATTTGTATTTACATGTTTTACTAGTAATAATAGTTTGTGTGATCTCAGGGTTTTATGCTTTAAGGCTTTAAGGATTTTAAAGTTTAATTATTTTTGTAGAAACTTTTTTCACCCCCTCTCTTAGTTGCTTGTTGTCTATTTCCTACATTCCTTTCATGCATAATTTATTTCTATTTCAAGGTTGATTCCTCATCTGGGGTTTGACTTAGGAAAACCCTTTTCTAAACAACATTTTTCCTTATTTTTGTGTGTAGGTACATGTGGCGCTCATTATGAATCATATCTGGGAAGTTCAGGACCCCGAGGATAGTCTATGACTGAAAATAATCGAAAGTGCAGGGAAAAGGTCGACCCGGGAGACCTAGTCCGTCCAAAATAGATTTAGATTGATTATGCGGGTTAGTTACATCCTTTGGACCTTATTTTTGGAATTTGTACTAAGCTACCTAATTTTTTTCAGTTTATGCATCCTGAAAATTGTCTTGTACTCCTTTTTTCTATTCCTCTGTTTTGAATCATTCAATCATTCCTCCCTAGTCAATCCCCACATCACATTTTACAAAGGAATGATCATTGCACCCTCTTAGTGCCCAAGTCTTACTTAGGCCTAGTGGGTAATATTTATTTGAATGTAACTAAAGGATTGGTTAGGTGTTGCATTAGGGATCCACTCTAGCACCCCTTATTGTCAACCTAACCACGTTCTTTTATATTATTGTTCCAACTCAAAGATTGAACACACAATTGCTCCTTTATAAACTTGAAATTTGATTTGCATTGTAAAATCAAAGTTCTATAATGCCACACAAATTTGGTATACTTTTGTTGCTTGCATAAAAGATAAATATTCACAAAGAGCTACCTCGTATATATAGTAGAGGGGTTATGAGAAAAAGGTGGAAAGAAAAAGCTAACTATTGACTTATTCCACATTACAGTCCTAATCTATTTTGACTTGTAATGTGATCACATGCAATTATATTTTTCAAATTGTCAAAACAAAACTACATCAAAGCTATTTTAGAAAACATAAAAATATTTGTAAATCTCAATTGACACTTCTTCCTCTTTCCCATTTTCAGCCATGAACCTCTCAAACTTTTGTAAAGAATATTTCATTTCAACAATATTTGGCCCTGATGTGTGACTGACAATGAGTTTGACCCATGTTATAGTGTCATTATATCCCATGAAAGATTTTTTGTACCTCCCCAACATGTCCTTTAGATCATCCAGTATCACTTTAATCAACGTGCTGAGATAAGTTATTATGAAGTCATTAGATTCAGCTTCTCCCTGAATTAACAAAGAAAACTCTTTAAGTAATGCTTGTTCATAAAGGAGCTCTTGATTCTCATCTAACAACTTCCATGGAATCTCTTCAACTTTGGAAATAATATATTTCCCCTTCTCAACACCTAATTTTAGAGATTTATGCAAGTATTTTATAAAAATCTTGGTGAATTCTTTTTTCTATTTCTCATGATCTCCTTGAATTCAACATACTGCTCTCTATATGGGATGATTCCATTGTCAACCAATATTTCTATACTATATCCTTGAATTTGAGCCAGGTTTAAAGGTCATTATCTTAGGATTGTAGATCTTTATAATATACCTCCAAATTCTAATTTGATTAAGACTTGATATGTTTTAACTGTCCCATCATTTGAAAAGAAGTTCTTAAAATATGAATACCCTTTTAAAGTAATATGTCAACCCAAGAATCCATTGCACTAGCCATGTTCCTATCCCTTCTACCTTCTTTATTAACTCAGTAAAAATTGATGTAGGTACCAGATCAACCTTTTCCATTGACTTGAAAATCTTCAAGAGCATTAAGGCTAGCATTCTGGATCTTTAAGTAGTCTTTGGAAGCCTTAGTGTGATTAAGCCTCTGTACAAGTGCCTGAAATGAGTCTTATGCATATTTCATGGCTCCCTTATGAGTATGCTTACAAGGATCAATTATCCTTGTGGCGTAATCATCAATTTGTACTTCCTCAACAATCATGTCAAGAGGAGGAATGACTACTTCAAAATATTTTGTTTTATCCTCATTGACCTTCACCCTAAACATGATTTTGTGCTTTTTAGCTATCTCAAATTTAGGAGAAATAAGTTTTTTGAATTCAAAGTCCTTTGGAGAGATGGATTGTTTCTTTCTCTTTGGTTCAACCATTCCCAACCATGGAGGAAGATCAAGAACACCTTCTCTAGTGTTTTTACCTACATTTTAGGTTGGAGTAATATGTGATTGTACTGTAGTAAACACTATGGATGAAGTAACTATTTGTGCTAAAGGAGCTTGCAC
The DNA here is from genome assembly GCA_018584345.1 of Thuja plicata. Taxonomy (NCBI): domain Eukaryota; kingdom Viridiplantae; phylum Streptophyta; class Pinopsida; order Cupressales; family Cupressaceae; genus Thuja; species Thuja plicata. The sequence continues at coordinate 955,154 of MU223216.1, forward strand.
AAGAGATGCATTAAGTATTGGACAAGATGTGAAACTATCAAAATCAATGGTAGTGGAATGAAGAGTCACTGTGGGTATCCAAGACAAATTAGAATAATTGGGAAATGAATCGAACACTTTCTCCAAATTGTCATGTGGAGTATTTAGAGTGAATTCAGTGGTAGAATATAACTAAATATACTAAGTGGAGATAGAAGGTGTGACCAGGTTAACTAAAACCATAGAGAACAAACCACATTTGTGTCAAGTGGAAGGGCAGGTAAAAAACAAAGAATTTGATACCCTAGGAGGTTCCTCAGGAGTTGGTACCTCTTCTTCTATTGATGGTTCTTGATCTTCAAGTTCCTAAGGTTCTTCACTTTGATCCTCCTCTTGTACTTTGATATGTTGATTTTCTTTTATTGATGCTTCACTTTGGCCTTTTCCCACTTTGAATTTTATCCTTGTGACCTTGTTCGAAGAAGCATCTTTTGATGGTCTCAATTCTTGTTTACAACCAATAGGCACTGATCTACCATCTTTTGAGCCAATTTTGAAATGCTTCAACTTTATGCCAATACTCTACAACTAGGTATTAGTGTTAGCAAGGATGAGTTAAAATCTCTTCCCGGTAGACACACGTTCTTTCAGTAACCATTGAATGTGAGGAAATGATGTGTCTTCAATCCTATTGTATTCATAAATAGGGTCAAAAACATTCCCATCGTCCAACATACCATTCAAAATAACTGTTAAGTCTAGATTGACAATCTACTAAGTGATCCAACTATAATCTAATCTTTTGTTATTCTCTTAAGTGAATTGATCGATCTATATATCTTCCACCCTGTGAACATGAGTGAAACTCTCTTCATCTTCTCCTTCATGCCTCTACAATCAAAATCTTCTCTCACCTTGAATTTATTCAAAATGATTTCCTATATCTCTGTAATGTCCCTTCTTATTCTCCTTATATAATTCCCTGCAAAACCAACGCCAGTACAAAATAGTACTTAATATTTATCTAACACTTGTACTCTATTCTAAGTTAGTAAGGGGAATTTGACCCTAGGAACTGCCTCTAGGTTGGGCTTCACATAATTCATGATTCTCGGCTTGAGGGGTATAAGATCCACTCTAAGCAATCAGACTATCGATCGTCTTTCCATAGAGCACTACTCCCAAGTTCTCTTGGATACTGACACCGTTATCAAAGCCTACACATATGCATATGACTGACTATCAGTATTTATACTGCCTATATGAGATTATAATAATCTCAAATTGGCAACAGGGCTATGCCAACCTTGAATTACCATTGACAACGAGGCTATACCAACCTCGAATTGTCACTTCATCTCATTAGGGCAACAGGGCTATACCAACCCTGAATTGCCATTGGAAAAGGGGCTATACCAACCTCGAATTGCCACTTCATCTCATTAGGGAAACAAGGCTATACCAACCTTGAATTGCCACTTCATCTCATTAGGGTAACAAGGCTATACAAACCTTGAATTACCATTGACAATGGGACTATAACAATCTCGAATTGCCATTAATCTCATTTCGGCAACAGGGCTATACCAACCTTGAATTGCCATTACTCATAACTTGGCAACGGTGCTATATCAACCTTGAATTGTCATTGGCAACGAGACTATAACAATCTTGAATTGCCAATTAATTTTGATCTCTACGTAGCTTGGGGTGAATATAAGATTCATATGTCCGGGCTACTAGAGGAAGTGTAAATTCATTATCCATTATTAGGAAACATAATAAAATTCATTACCACATCGATAATGTCAAAATAGAATATTCATGAATCATAAATGCCGGTTAAAAATATATGACTCAATTATCATTAATTTTGATATACATATATGTCTAAAAATAAATAAATGAATGAATATATATATCCCTTATTAAATATTTTTAACAATATATTTAAGTTGCTTTTGTTTAACTATATGAATTAATTTAATAATAATATTAATCATATTTCTTAATAAATATCATTATAAAAATCTAAATAAATATATCATTGATTTATGCAAGTCTTAGAATTAAATATTAATAACTTAAACAAAATAAAATATACATACCTTTTAGTAATGAATATTTTTTAAATATATTTACCCTTTTTGCTTCCTATGTGTAATGTCTTGTCTTATTCATCAAGTTCGCTCCATTGTTCTTATTTTCTTCCCTTCCTCTTTTTTCTCCTTTATTTTCTCCTTTTTTCTCGTGTGTTTTTTAATTGTTTAAAACAAAAAATGGAAAATAAAGCTACGGTGTCTTTCTTTGCTAGTTTCATGTCATTTAAATATTCTCGTGACTTTTATTATTAATGTTGATTTAATATTAATATTAATATTATTGATATTGATTTATTAATATTATATTAATATTAATATTATTGATATTGATTTATTATTGCTAATATTAATAGCTACATTAATATTATTACATTGATTAATAATATTAATTATTTCTATACTGATTAATTATTAGTATTATATTGATTAATAATATTATTAGTATTGATTAGAATATTGAATATTAATTTGATTAATATTATTAATTATGAGTTGATAAATAATCTTATTAATGTTAATTATTTAAGTAAAGACTTAACAATATTCAATCCAATTTACATACACGCATCAATTATGACTTGTGATGACTTCTGACGATTTCTTATTTGTTTTAATAATAAGTTTAAATCTTTAATTAAAACTTATTCAATCATATATTGACTTTATTTGTATTATTATAATATTATAATATTATAATTTATTAAATTCGTATTTGAAAAGGGGACATAATAGTCCGCCCTTCCCAAAATTGCTTGTCCTCAAGCAATTATAGATTCTCCTCATTATGATTTGATATTTAACATACACACAATATATACTTCATACACACCTTGTTATATTCTTTTCTATTTGCAGAAATGATCTTTTACTTATTATTCACCCTACAGGATGGCAAGATCATGCTTTGATACCACTGTAGGGTCCCTTCTTATTCTCCTTATATAATTCCCTACAAAACCAACGTCAGTACAAAATAGTACTCAATATTTATATAACACTTACTCTATTCTAAGTTAGTAAGGGGAATATGACCCTAGGAACTGCCTCTAGGTTAGGCTTCACAGAATTCATGATTCTCGGCTTGAGGGATATAAGATCCACTCTAAGCAATCAGACTATCGACTGTCTTTCCATAGAGCACTGCTCTCAGGTTCTCTTGGATATAAACACCGTTATCCAAGCCTATGCATATGCATATGACTGAGTATCAATATATATACTGCCTATACAAGATTATAATAATCTCAAATTGGCAATAGGGCTATACCAACCTTGAATTGCCATTGACAATGGGGCTATACCAACCTTGAATTGCCATTGACAATGGGGCTATACCAACCTCGAATTGTCACTTCATCTCATTAGGGCAACATGGCTATACCAACCTTGAATTGCCATTGACAATAAGGCTATACCAACCTCGAACTGCCACTTCATCTCATTAGGGCAACAAGGCTATACCAACCTTGAATTGCCACTTCATCTCATTAGGGAAAGATGGCTATACCAACCTTGAATTGCCATAATACTCATAACTTGGCAACGGGGCTATATCAACCTCGAATTGCCATTGGCAACGAGACTATAACAATCTTGAATTGCCAATTAATTTTGATCTCTATATAAGATTCATATGTCTGAGCTATTAGAGGAAGTGTAAATTCATTATCCACTATTAGGAAACATAATAAAATTCATTACCACATCGATAATGTCAAAACAGAATATTCATGAATCATAAATGCCAATAAAAAATATATGACTCAATTATCATTAATTTTTTTTTTTTTGATCGGTTAATTATCATTAATTTTGATATACATATATATGTCTATAAATATATATATATATATCCCTTATTAAATATATTTAACAATATATTTAACTTGCTTTTGTTTAACTATCTATTTAATAATAATATTAATTGTATTTCTTAATAAATATCATTATAAAAATCTAAATAAATATATCATTGATTTATGCAAGTCTTGGAATTAAATATTAATAACTTAAATAAAATAAAATATACATACCTTTTAGTAATGGATATTTTTTAAAATATATTTACCCTTTTTGCTTCTTATGTGTAATGTCTTGTCTTATTCATCAAGTTCCTGCATTGTTCTTATTTTCTTCGCTTCCTCTTTTTTCTCCTATATTTTCTCCTTATTTTTCTCGTGTGTTTTTTTATTGTTTAAAATAAAAAATGGAAAATAAAGCTACTTGCTAGTTTCATGTCATTTAAATATTCTTGGAAACGCTGGTGACTTTCCAAATTGAGTATTATTATTGTTGATTTAATATTTAATATTAATATTATTGATATTAATTTATTAATATTATATTAATATTAATATTAATATTAATATTATTGATATTGATTTATTATTGCTAATATTAATAACTACATTAATATTATTATATTGACTAATAATATTAATTATTTCTATATTGATTAATTATTAGTATTATATTGATTAATAATATTATGAGTATTGATTAGAATATTGAATATTAATTTGATTAATATTATTAATTATGAATTGATAAATAATCTTATTAATGCTAATTATTTAAGTAAAGACTTAACAATATTCAATCCAATTTACATACACACACATCAATTATGGCTTGTGATGACTTGTGATGCTTTCTTATTTCTTTTAATAATAAGTTTAAATCTTTAATTAAAACTTATTCAATCATTTATTGACTTTAGCTGTATTATTATAATATTATATTTTATTAAATTCATATTTGAAAAGGGGACATTACAATCTCTATTTCTATAACATTTTCTTAGCAAATGTTGTCAGTGTATACCTCCCTATTATCAAGGGGAATTTAAAACTCGCTTTATGAGCTGCTAACTATTTATAGCGAATAGTCGTAATTTGTCTTCCTAGTTCCATCATGATGATTTTGTTCGTAGGGTACCTCAGAAGCATGCATGGAAAGTCATCAAAACACCTACCCTTAGGTAGAATAATGTAGAGAATTGCAAGAGGAGATATCTATGTTCATTCACCATTTTCTAGGTGGGCTTTGATACTTTTTCATTCCATGGCTTCTTTTTGAAGAGAGACATGAACACACCATATAATGTGTCTTAAAACCTTTTCTAATGACTCTTGCTTGGTCCAATAGTCAACTGATTATAATACCGCCATATTGGTACCTGCCTTTGTCACCCTCTATAGCAAGACTTGGAAAATATCTTTGTGATTGAGTAACATACACAAGGTAGGAATTTATATATAAGGTAAGAGTGGTGTTCACCTAGCACAACTATTCACACTAAGTATCACTGATATACTCTCCCTAAAACTTTTGTTGAGTTCCTTTCTTCATAATGGAAATGTACCAGTACATCCATTCTACAAAGTCATTGGAATTATTCAATCCTTTGAACTGACTGAGGAGTGTATTCATGCCATTGATTTCTTCCTTGAAATCGCAATGGTAAAGTTGCGGCCACCTGGTAATTGTCTGCCTTGGTGTCTTGAGCCAATTGGAACTAATTTTCTTCTTGCACATCTCTGGATTCACATTATAAAAGTCATGAGTAGACTCAATTGTGATGTTAACACACACAATAACATGTGGATACTATAATATACTATAAAAACATTCTCATCAAGCCTCGATATTATGTTTTTGTTAGGATATTTTATTGTTATTCTCTCTGTCAAAATGGGAAGCTACTCCGAGGATAACTTAGGTTCTAGAGTTGACACTGGGAAAGAGATAACCCTATGAATGTTGGTTTTGGGAAGCATCTCCATACCACCAGATAGAGGTTGCTTCTTAGTTCTCTTGATGAATTCTTCCATGTCCACATTTCCAATCTCTTTATCCTTAATCTCATCAATATTTGAGGCTATCGAGGATGACCTTACTTCTTTCTAATATTTCTAGTACTTGTATTTCATTTTCTTATCTAAGGTAGAAGCTCGTTCTTTAGACATTTGAATACTTCTTGCAAGGCTATGACAAATAATGATAGTGTTAGAGGTAGCTGGAGCAAAGTGGGTGTGCTACAAATCAACTCCAATCCCCTTATTTACCAAACTTTAGAGAACACGTGTGTAGGACAAAGATAATTATATCTCACCTGGGAAGGTTAGACTGAATAAGTACAAGGCTACATGCAATTTTGGTTTTAAAACCTAAATTGCAAATGAAAGTGGGGATACCAAAGGTTTACATTTAATTGGGGGTTAAATCCTCAATTAAATATCAACAAAGGTAGTGTCACCTTGCAACTGAAAGAGACTCTACATTCATGTTTCTGAAATTGGATTGTAGATGGGAAATAACTTGGACATATAGTTGGGTTTTAGAAACCCAACTATATGAGTGGTAGATTGAATATGCAACCTGGTTTCTAAAACCCGACTACAAATGCTCTACACAAATAGTATGCAATTGAGTCTCAAATATCCGATTACAAGTCTTATTATTAGAAGAGCAGGGGAAACACCTTGTGTTTGAGTTATAAGGACCTAATTGCAAGTCAATGAAATACATGTGAACCTTGCAATTGGGTTCTTGAAACATAATTGTAAGTATTTTAGGCTTGTGACTTGTATTGGACTTGTGACTTGCAATTAGGGTTTTACGACGCGATTGCAAGTGTTGGATACGATTGACCTTGCAATTGGGTCTTAAGAACTTGATTGCAAGTGTTGGAAGTAATTGTCCTTGCAATTGGGTCTTAAAAACTTGATTGTAAGTGATTTGAACTTGCAAACAAAAGATCTTATAATAAGGTCTGGAAGATATGATTGCAAGGTCTATATACAGTGGGATAGAAAAACACCTTGCAGTTGGGTCTTCGAGAACCAATTACAAGATAATGACAATGACCTAGCATGTAGTCAAGTTTGAAGAGCTCAATTACCATTGGTATATTAGTGATAAGAAAGAATCATGAATCACAAACTTGAAATCAAAAGGATAATACATTGATATAAAATAAAATCCCTAGTTTCTGGAACAAGACACAAAGAAAATAAAGAATCTTCAAACAAGAACAAAGCATAGAAAGAAATTGAAAGTGCCACATTCCTAAGATTTTAACATGAAAAAGTTGCCCCAAAATGGAAGACAAAACTATTAATACTTATCACAATGACGACGTGATAAACTCAAGAAGATGTAGATGCAAAATGATTAACCAAAGCACTAAAAAAACAATTAAAAAGACTTAAAAAGAAGGTAAATGCCTAATAGATCACACCACTTTACTGGCATGAAATGCAACTTAATGTGCAATCATGGATTTTAGACTCGACTATAGGTATACAATGCAAGAACATGTAATTTGGGTTTCGAAACTTGAATTACACATGTCATTAGGGTCTTAAAACTTGAATTACATGTGTAAACACATCCTTTATATAATTTGGGGTTTTAAACCCAATTTAGCAAAAAATGTGAAAAATTCTAACTGTGAGGGGAAAAACTTGTCAAAACGAGAAGTTAAGGTATCATTTCAACAAGAAAACAAATTCCACGAGGACACTTAATTATTACCTCGATAAGAATACTTAGAGTACATAGGGTACAAAATTGACTAATTTTGTATGAGTTATCCCACGATTCAGCTAGTGTTTTAAAATGAGGATAACAATAACGATAATTCAAAATTATAATAAATAGGAATTTACAACAAATATTTTTATTGCAGCACTATAAAGGAAAGTACTCAACACTGCATGACACTTGTTTATAATATTTTTTATTGTTGTTATATTATAAACTAATTGTTAATATTGAACATACACAATTTATCTAAAGTAAATAATAGAGTAATTGAACATCATGAAATATGAAAATTGTCAAACGTCTTATTAATTATAGATAAAATGTAAACTACAACTATTCAAGTCATATCATTATTTTATAAAACTGATTTGATAATGAAAATAGAAGCATCAATTAACACTCACCTATAATGAAAAAAATAGACACTTAATTGACTAACATTGACTAGACCTTAAAAAAGAAAACCAAAAACTAACTATTTTTTCCTCTCATTATATCTTATTTTTTTTGTTAAGTAGGCCTAATGAGTTGTAAATTGTCAACTCCTGTTCTAAGTTAGAAGCCCCTCCCTTCTTCAGCGAAAAAATAGCATATGCTTCCTCTTACACATTACGAAGCCCTTCTTGGAATGTCACTTTGAATCCATTTTTAGCGCCATTTTCAATGTCTGCTCTGAGAGTAGAATGCCCGCAAAGCAGTGCAGGCGGGCGAAGGCGCAGAGGAGCAAAATCGGTAGATAAAAAGGGCGATGATGAAAATGTCAGCATGTTACTCGATTGCTTTCAGCGCGGAATGACATACCATAAAACTCCTCCAAGTAGGTTTTTCTATTTCTCTTCTTTGCTTTTGCACCTGCCAGTATATATAGTCGAGTCCAATGTATCCTTTCGTCGGTAATCTGTTGGATAGTGGTGAGGTGCTACCAACAGAGAGCTATCCTTTTTGTTATTATTAGTCTCTTCTGGTCATCGTTTTGGCAACTCATTTGATAAAATTTTCTTGTAACAGTTAGCTTATGTTATCTCTTTTGATAAAATTACCGAGCCTTTATTTTCTGTGCACTCTGTTTTTAATAGGGTTGATAAATTCTTTTGTAGTCAGAAGTCTAGTTCCACCACAGATAGTATCTCTTTTATAATTTTATAATGCCGCTTTTGTCAGTTTTATAATTTAATTTGACAAATTCTCTTTGATAGTAATCTTTGTCTAGTTGAGATCACAGGGGTAGATCTTTTGTCATTCTGCCGGGTAAATTTTTTACAATTTTGCGTGTCATCTTTGATTTAGTTGAGATCAGAGGCTCGTGTGTCTTTTGTTAAACTTATTAGACCTCTTCTGGTGATTTTTTAAAATTGACTTGACAACATCCATTTGTGCGTAACCTCAACTTAGTTGCAACTGCGAGGAGCAACTCTTTTGTTTGATTGATCTAGCAACTTGTATTGGCTACGCCGCATTGAACGAGTTGGATGGATTATTTGATCCAATAAAACACTTCATCACGTTTTCTAGAATTTGAAGCTAAGGCTCCATTATAAAGCCCCATTTGTTTTATAAGTTGAGCTCATTGTTCTAAATTCTTCACATAACTTATTTTTAATCTTAGTTTTTTTCCTGCAATATTTTGTATATGTTGTCACCCTATTTCTCCATTTACCGATCTTAATGCACGATCCATGTAGTTCATTCAGGATTCATCACTATCTAAAATGTATGCTGGTATATTGACGTAAATTCTGGCTGGCGCTAAGCCTTGTAGTTCATTCAGGATTCATCACTATCTAAAATGTATGCTGGTATATTGACGTAAATTCTTGCTGGCGCTAAGCCTTGTAGTTCATTCAGGATTCATCACTATCTAAAATGTATGCTGGTATATTGACGTAAATTCTTGCTGGCGCTAAGCCTTGATTGGAATTTATTAGAACCCGGGATTGTAGGAACTTGCCCTAATATCTGTAATTTGAATGGGGTTTTTTCATATTTATACTCTCGAGCCTATGTCTCAAGACCTTTATATGGAATAATATGTATGTCTTGTAGACCCATTTTTTCATTTAACCGATCTCAATCCACAATTGACGCAGTTTAATCAGGATTCAGGAGTTTGTACCATATATGTGTATGTAGATGTAAATTTTAGTGGCATTGAGTTTTCTTCATTATTTATTGGAACATGGGTATGTGAAATTGACCCTAATTTTTGCTTTCTTGAATATAACTTCAGGTTTATATTCTTAAGGCTACGTTTAGAACTTAAATGATTAAAATGCTTGGAGCAAACCCTCCCTTTCTTGGTTATGCATATTGTAAAGCATTTAACAAGTAGAACTTGAAACTAGGGCTTTCTGTTGTCATACTGGTCTGCTCTGCGATTGAGCTATCAGCCTCTCTGTAAGAACCCTTGCTAATTAGCCCAAATACTTCCAACTTCTCTGGTTTTTAACGAGGTAAGTTTTCAGAGGGTTGCTTGTATGTTTTCAATGTTGTTTGAGAAATTTGCTATTGAAGAGTTAAATATAAAAATAAAATATGTGCAAAGTCTGAGCAGCAATAGTTGACCAAATACAAATACTGAAATAACTATCTTCTTGATTTTTTGAAATAACAAGATGAAATTACAAAGATGAACAAGCTTTAATCTGACCTCAAAATGTATGGTCCTCCTGAAAATCACTAGTAATGCACAGCAGTGACTTGCCACAACTCTACTGGATATTCACTCAATTGGCCTGTGAAAGAACATGTCCAAGCTCAAAATACAATATAATCTCTTCAATAATCCTTCAGTTACATGTCTCTGATTTGTGAATACAAGTCCTGCTGATAAAGTCAAACACCCAGCTACAGGAGGGGTTGGTTTTGCCTCTCAAGCTCCCACAGCTTATTAGAAATCGGGCAGATTCTCCACTCTTCCAAGCGGCTGATAATCAAAATACCCATGCATTGGGCTGTTAATACCTCCACTGCTCCTTTAACGTTGCGACCCAATCTGAAGGTAAATGCCACAAAAACGTCCCTCTTGACTTGGCTGTAGATGCCCACGCTTAGCTCACGTCTCAAACATGGTCTCCAACTCCGTTCCTAGACTTCTTAGCAGCTCCATGCCAAATATTAATTCTCACACCATGTAAGGTTACTACTTAACTCCATGTCATCCCATACTTTATCCCTTCAAGGGCTGAATATCCCAGTTCAACCCTGCCCCCAATGTTCACGAAAGCTTCACGCCCTGCAATCTTTATTCACCGAATTAGTCGCCCAGCAAAGGTGGTAGTAAAAGGCTAAAAGCATTCTCGATCTGACCAAAAACCTCAATCCCACTGAAATTTGTCTTCAATTGAAGACTTCACAAATTTCTTTCTCTGATAGTTTCACTACCTAAACTGTATATCCTTAGGGTTTTTGTCTTAGGTTTTATCTTCAAGAAGCTCTCCAAATTATCAGATAGAAGAAATAATCCAAGCATATCTCAAATGGGCCTCACATTGGTCTTACTATAACAATCCGGTTCAGGGATAATTAAGTTTCTTTATTAAATTCTTTCTTGAATAACCATTTAATGCAACTTATTAACTTAATTAAATAATATTACCCATAGAGTAAGCTTTGAAGAATAATATTATAATTAAATAATTAAATTAATGAATTCCCCTGTTTTTTTGATGGGTAATGGGCCGAAGCCGAGATTTTAATTATTATTATTTGTTAAGATTAAGTAGACTCGAACCCAAGACCTCCCAGATTAGAGGCTTAGAACTTTACCGTTGTGCTGTAGGCTGTTGCCTATTAATGAATTCCCTTTTTGCTGACTTTAGCCTATGAGAATTAAATGGGCTAACAATTCTCTCTGGATTACTTTGTCGAAAGGGTCAATACAGTTTCACCTTTTTTTTTGGTGAGCGTGGATTGAGATTTCCACTGCAAAAAACATACCCTCTTCAATTCATCTAGGTGGAACAATTCTTTTTATAATTACAGCAACCATTAATTCCTTCACATGGCTTCTTAAGTTAACTGAAAAATAAATATTGTGACTTAAGACTTAAGTCGCCATGCTTGTTTTCATGTTTGAGTTCAGCAAGGAAAAAATGTGGATAGATATTGTGAATGATAAAATTTGAGAAAAGAATATATGATTAAGTTTGAAGAATATAAATCTATTTTTTATTTTTTCTATATGATATTCTTTTTAGTTGAATTGACGAGAGGGGATATAGTCCCTATCATTTGTATTAATATACAAAGACATAATAAAAAACCCTGGTTGCTAGAGGCCAGCTTCATGGTGGACCAAGGTAGATGATAATATTTACACTATCAATCTGCCCTATTGAAAGTTCTAGGAGCTATACAAAAAGGGGATATATTTGTTCAAAGCAAAACAAGTTAGCTTTGTGTTGGGGCCATTTGTTATTGTTGACTATCAATTGACCCAAAAGAATATTTTTTGCAACTACTGCTTTGTTGTATTGTTCCTAGTTGGAGAAGGGTTTGACTATGATGGTAGGAGTTTGAAGTTAGGCAAGGATAGTGATCCCTTTGCATAGACTTTCTTTGACTCTTAGAATTTTCCTTTCAAGATCTTCTAATGATGCTAGTGAAGCCACTCACTTGAATTTTGCACCAACAACTAGTAGATTTTCTGTGTTTTGGATTGTTGTCTTACAAAGCATTCACCAACTTAAGTCATTGTTGCCACCATTGTGTGTCTTAGGAAATTGGACAGGAAAACATGGTGACTTTTGAGTTGGTATTGTTCGTCATATCTATAACTTTCTAGGTAATATATGTTGATTACGTCCTTGATACCCTTGATTTCAAGTTTTGTGGTCATGTCAAATATCGTACAGATTTATTGTCATTTATTGCCCCCTAAAGGTCATTTCTCTTTCTTGGGCATGTAGATAGAAGGGTGGCTCCATTGATGGATTTTCTATTTGAAGGAGTTGAGGAGATTTGGACTAAATGAATGTTGTGGAAGGGCTCGACAATGTTAAAGGCTTGTGTCTCACACGTGAGGCATTATATTCAATGAATGTCATGGATATTAAAGTATTTGTTAGTATATTACATTTTAACCTTATAATATTAAATATTTAATTTTTTTATAAACATGTAATTTTTATTAAACATAAAAATAATTTTTTCTTATGTTTTTGATTACGGTAACTTCAGGTTTTGAAGGGACCCCGAAACCTTTAACAAAGCTGAAGAAAGATAGACAAGTTAAGCACAAAAAGACAACACTCTGTCAAAACAGTTGACAGAAACCAGCAGGGCTAAACCCCAAATTACATAGAGAAGAGCTGGAACAAAAACAGAGAAAACCCAAAACTGAGAAACAACCAACAAAATGGGCACAAAAAACCTTCCAGCACCAGAATCAATCCAGCATCTTAACAAACTCTTCTGCCTCCACCATCTGATTCTGGATATTCTGAATTGAATCTATTTAATAAATTTTTCTTATGTTATTAAAATAGTACATTACTATTTAATAAATTAAAAAAATACTTAAATGCTTTTATAAACATTTAGTATTATATTAAAATAAAATATCTTATAGATTTTTTTGTAAAACAATAAATTAAAACTTATAATATGAATTATACTATTATTTAGTAGTGTTTAGACACTCTACAAAGAGGAGGAACAAGAAATGCTTGTTTATGTATTAGGGATAATTAGAAATGCTAGGTTCCATTTTGGCTAGACGTGAAGGCAATTAATGGGCTTCCTTTGGATCCCTTGAAGGCGTGGTATAGGATTCAAGCACCTTGCATTCTGCTTCGTTAAACTCAAATTTAAATATGGGATGGCCTATTTTGTGTCCCTTTAAGAGTCTTTGAAGAAACCACTCAAGAGTTGGTGTGTGGTTAATGCTATGTGCCTAAAAACTGGCCACACCATTTGCTTGACTCCTCATGGAGTAATGACATATAGCCTTGTTGAGTCTTCTTTTGTTAAGTGGGTGATGGGGAAAAAAAGCGGCAAGATATCAGATTTAAGACTCCTATATGGATTTATAGGTTTTCAAGGCCAAGGATGGGTTATGGATGTAATGCAAGGGTTTTCATTCAACCCAATCACAAAGCTCATACATTTTTGGTTTAATTTTGTGATGTGAGTTCAAGTTCCCAAACCTAAAAGTCATTATCTCACTCTCAAAGTGGTCAAATGTAGAAGAAGCAAGTGAATATCTGTACAACCCTTTTTATGGTGATTTTGAATCACTTCTAGGATTTTTTTAGTTTTGTTGGATTTTGAAAATAGCAATAAATTTGGCAAACCTAGCGACTTAGCTCAAGAGCCAACATGCGGAGTGTATTATATTGATTTACATTGGTAAGCCTCATTGTACAAATTGTATGCCTCGTCTATTATAGCTCACACATTGATATCTTGGTTGTGGAGAAGTTCTCCTATGAGGTTGAGTTGGAGACTGGTTGATCTAGGTGACTTGGAGATTGCACTTAGTTCTAGGATAAACAATCCCAATTCCACTACTTTGATTAACCATATGGACATAAGGGAATGTGGGAGTTTGGCCGAGTTATCCTTCTGCGTACTATCTATAGCATTATATTCTCATTCCTTTGATAGTTATCTCTTCCTCCTATGTTCATATGATATTATCAACTTCTTGTGCATCATGTCTTTCACATAACAAGTCATTTATTGCTTATTTCAGATCAATAGTATGTATTCTTGAGATATAGATGTAGGAAATTAAAAACTAAAACCCAGCGAGAGAACAATTAATGTAGGAAATGCTTGGGAAAGTGGTATGGCCAGCTACCAAGTCATCTCCTCTTGAAAGTTTGAAACTCTGCAAAAATCTCAACAAAACTTCATAAACAATATCAAAACTGCAAGCTTAAATGGCATAGAAGACATCCATACTTGTAACTATTGAAGTTTCAGTTAGTGGCAATGTGATTTATGAATGGAATTACACCACTCTAGCAAGAGGGGTTTTCATCCCTGAAACTAGAAAACCCGTCAAGAGAACAATTAATGTAGGAAATGCTTGGGAAAATGGTACGGCCAACTACCAAGTCATCTCCCCTTGAAACTTTGCAAAAATCTCAACAAAACTTCATAAACAATATCAAAACTGCAAGCTTAAAAGGCATAGAAGACATCCATACTTAACTATTGAAGTTTCAGTTAGTGGCAATGTGATTTATGAATGAAATTACACCACTCTAACAAGGGGGATTTTCATCCCTGAAACTAGAAATCTTGAGAAGGTTTTTGTCCTCAAAAGATTCAGAAGAATACCAGGTTTATTCCAATAGCATAACATTAGTATTGAACAATCTATCTCCAAAATGAGCACCAACACCTCCTTATATAGTTTTTTTTGGAGGAAATTATAATGATTCATTTTTCACTCAAAAGATCTTTTCGAAATATTAAAAACATTTTATGTGCAAAGGGCCCCTTATCTTTGCTAGGCGTTCACTTTAAAGACACTTCATCACCTTTTCAACAAGATATTACACTTTAGTTGTTATTTGAATCTTTAACATTTGAAAGTTAAGTGAACATTTAAATTATTTTACTTTAGTTAGGGAAAGCACCGAAACGACATCATAATCAAACTTTGATCACAACAATATTATAATGAAGATGTAGGATGAAGATCGGAATTGGCTGAATGAATTACCAAAAATAGACTACCAAACTACATTGCCGATTGAGCTCACTAGCTCATACTCTGTTGCTGGAGGATTTTGCGGAGTCTTCATATTCCTTATTTCTCCTCTGAGGATATTAGCGACTATTTGGAATTCACGACATTGTTATTCAGAGTGTAGATAAGTTTCATGTAATCTACACCATCTGGATACGGCTGCTTCTGCTAAGAAAACTTTATGTGCAGGTCTGCCTTCAGAAGCTGGTGGATTGTCCGATGGTGAGGGTACACCTCCATTTTTTGGATTCGTGTTCCATGATCTGTTTTGGTACCCTTGATAAGTGTTACAGTACCTAGAATTGTTCTCTTGATACCCTTTACCGTGTCCTTGGCTATTTTCTTGATGTCCTTGAAGATTACTTTTGTATTCTCGGTTAGTATTTTGATGTGCTTGATAATTTCTTTGTGAATTTTGAAGTTGATTATTCTGATTTCCAAGATAAGTAACCTCAGTGGACAGCTGCTTCACTTGTTTGATTAGTTCTTTCATCTCACCTTTCTCCTCTTGAGTCTGTGTCGAAGGTACCATATTCTGAAGGTAAACAGGCTGAGATGGCACTACTTGCGACATGAGAGCTCTTGAATGTGGGACTAGCTGGTTCATAGGATTTGGAACAAGATTGGTAGGAGGAGCATAATTCATCATGGTGTTACTTGCTCCTTGATTCAGCATACTGGCGTGTTCAAAGTAATTAGGTGTTCTTGTAGCAGTTTCTGGTGACTAAAGACTAACTTTTTCCACGTCCTTGGGTGCATTCTGAGTGTGGAGATGGATTTTCACATTCGGAACAGTTTCCTCGATACTCTTTGACTTGTGCTCATGGGCGCTTATGGCACTTGGAGGTGGATTGTTCATGTTTGGGGGAATTCCTTGGTTATGTGAAGTCTGCACTCATTAGCGCACATTAGCATAGGTGATAGATTTTCAGATATTCGAACACTTCCCTGGCACAGTAGAAATTGCGCTCTCAGGCCCAAATGGGCATAATGGCAAACTTCTTACCTTGAGCGCATATTAGCGGCAGAGGGGGATTTTTCAGTTTAGCACATTTTCCTTCAGTGCATAAGATTAGTGCTCATGAGGCCCCTTGGCAGATTTTTAGACTTTTGGAATTTTCCTTGCTATTCATGAAACAACGCTCATAGGCGCAAATTGCCTTAGGCGAAGGATTTTCATGTCTTAGAAAAATTTCAGCTCTCTTCCAACCTCTTGCTTGGGTGCACCTTATAGACATAGGAGGAATCCATACTTAGGAAATTTAAAACACTTAAAACATTTCTATTCTTTGAGCGCAAATGAGATACTGTGGTGGAATTTCCACTCTTCGAAGATTTCCTCGGGCACCATGGAACAATGCTCTAGAGTGCACATTTGTATTGGAGGTGGAATTTTGACATTTAAAACAATTCCTTGCCCCTTGTGGATTTGCACTCATGAGCGCATATGAGGCCTTGCCAATGATTTTCTTAACAATTAGTCAATCTTCGCATATTCCCCTACTCTCAATCCATACTTAGGTTTTCACACCTTTACATCTTGAGTATTTATGATCAAGGACTCCCTATACTTGGTAATTTTTCATGCCATGTCCTCTTTTGGATGCTTTTTCAGGAATGTTCTTCAGATTTAACCATTTTCATGCTTTTTCACTTCTGAATACTTTTTCAGAGATGTTCAACTTTCCAGATATAGAATAAGATACCCTTTTCCCTCTGCCTCTGCTAGTGCTCATCTGACCTGCCAAAAATAGACTTACTATAAATAGTAAGTTTTTTAAATGCAAAATTAGGGCAAATCAAGGAACAGTGAGACTTACTAAAAATATACATACCAAAAATAGAAATTTCTAAAAACAGCAAGTATGTCAAAATGTTCAAAATTTCACTGGCATCTGCTCTACAAGATCATTTCTTTTTTACACTTGACCTAATTCACTGTTTTTCACAAAAATTCCATTCTAAGAGCCAAAGGCAGATGTTATTTCAATTTCAAACTTAGCCAATTTTATTAAAACTCACTTGAAACACGAGGATTCTCAGAAGACTGCAGCCAAAAATTACCAAGAACCAAAGCCAAAAGACCAAGCGGACCAAAAAGCAGGGGGTCCCCATTTGCAATGGGGCAATGTGTGGAAAGGTCACAACAGGTCCTTGAGTGAATTGTTTATGACATGCATGCAACATGGAGTCCACCAAATATGTCTGGAAGCTGATTCTGATTCCAAATGCCAATCAGCAACTTAACCTTTAGAAAGAAAACAATTGCTAGTCTTAATGAGCACACGATTATACTAAGGGGGGGGGGGGTGATGAATCAATATAACAACGAAGTTTCGCTTTTCCAACTTTTTATTATAAGCATATAATTTAATCTCATAAACATATCCATTGCATTTTATCATTCACTTAAGATCTTACCATAATGCATCACAAATAGAACACAAGATATACATGGAAACCCTTATAAGAGAAAACCATGGCAAATTAATGATTTCATATAAAATCTTCTTTTACAAGTTTGTAGGCACCAACCAACTAGAGGCACCGACTCCACATTCGATTTGTGAGAAGTTTCCCACTAGAGGCACCAACTTCTCATTCGATTCGTGAGAACTTTTCCACTAGAGGCACCAACCTGTCATTCTATTTGTGAGCACCACGTCACTAGAGGTACCAATCCCTCATTCTCTTAGAGGCACCAACCTCTCACTCATTTAGAGGTTCCAACCCTTTATTCAATTTGTGTCCACAAGAACTACACTTTTTTTTTCATATCTGCTATTATGGGGACAATATATCTACCACAAGACTAATTACTATCTGCTTATGAATCTGCCATAAAAACTTCTCACAATACTCTCTTCAAAATGCTTTATAAATCTGCTCCAAAGTCTTCTTTACCTTTACATGATACTCATCTTCAAAAATCTTTACAATTAGGCTTATGGAGTTGTTATAAATCAGCTTATAAAAATGACCTTAAATCTGCAAGTTATCTCCACCAATGGCTCCTCATCAATTGTGTATGTGCTTGATTCTTTTCTTTATTCACCTCACTTTTGTCTCAAGATCTTACCCTCTTTTTTATCTTAATACTTCCATGAGACGATGCAACTCTTCAAAAAGATACAAGCATTTGAATGGTCATTTCTCTAACAAATCTTTCTTAATTCCTTACAATCACATCAGCAAATAATCTTCTTTAAACTTTGCTCTTCATGATATATGTCTTCCATAACTTCTATCCTTTTCATATGATATGAAACTTAGAGACTTTTTCAATCACCATTCTTCTCTTCATGCACACATCAACACACAACACTTCATATGATATTTATATCTTCAAACTTCTGTCGAAGAGACACACTTCTTTCACAAATAGTCACAACTCTTTATATGAATCACACTTTTTCTCAACGCAAAATAAATCGCTAATTAGAATCGCCGCTTTGAAAGCTTATTTAGATAGCATCCCACCCTTTCTTTTATTAGTCAAACGATGTGTTATCTTTAACACAACAACCCTCTATTATCACTTATTCTTTTTAATTTCTTTAATTGTTAACCCTTACCACCTCCTTTATCATACCTCTATACTTATGCGATATTAACATGTCTTTAAATTATTACAAAGTCCCACCTTTAATACATTTGTTGTTAACAAATCAATTATTGTTTGATATGAATTGCTATCTTTTAATCAAATGAATTGCTGCAAAGTAGCCTCTTATAAGCATTGGTTTCGTAGTGCTTTGTTTTAATTAATTAATTTATTATGCTGAGGAGAATCTTGGGACATTGAACAATGTTTGAGCGCTGCATCTTAATCTACTCCTAGTCGCTTCCTTTTCAAACCAAATTCATTACCTTGTTTGGTCTTTAAAACAAAATGCTTCCTTAATAAAATACAAAAAAACTAGTAACTGCTCTTAAATAGGGCTGCCTTAATCACTGTCGTTAATAATAGCTGCTGTTCAATGAATCTTCTTTGATCACTGACTTTGCATTTCAAACGTGAAGCAATCATTTATATCTTATTATGAGAATCAGCTAATATAATGAATCTCAGCAGATTTCAATACTATCATTGCTTTTCTTATTTTTTCGCTGCATCTTTGACCTTCTTTATCACTGTATGTTTAACTTTTGTTGACAAGCTGATCTTGTATACAAGTACTTTGGTCTTTTGTAGATAATCAAGAAGTCAGCCAGCGATAGTAAGGATTAGTGGCCTTCGTCTTTTGTCCATCAAGCTCTCTGTATACTTGTAAATTTCTAATGAAATTTTCTCATGACTGGTTCGCATTGATTTCGTTTATATACAAAGTGCTCATGTCATCAATGACAATATGTAGCAATCTCGTTCATCTTCTTACTATTGACAAAGATCTCATTTGTCATCAATGATAATGATGACAAACTTTTAATCACTCTTACACATACACACACAATCTTACCTTTGACATCAATGACGAAATCTAACGATTGCAACTGAGTGCCCTGGATATCAATGAGAATATTGCCAACAGATCTTTAAAATATATGCTCGTATCAATTATATTCTAGAAAGCAATAAGAACTGATTTATTGGCTCCATATGTTATTCAACATTAATATTTGTAGCAGTCCATATATTTCTTGTTGCAGCCTCATGATATTACACATACATTCCTTCTATAGCAACTTCTTAACAAAGGTCTTATCGCAAGAAATATGAAGTCCATGTGGCAAAAATGCACAGGTCTTGTAGCAAAAAATATGTAGTCCTTATGGCCGAAATCCACAGTTAGTACTAGAAAATACAGTCTTTGTCACCTTTTTTGGAGCAATCTGTTAACATGTGAAACTAAATTAATACCAGTTTGGAGAAAGTCCATAGAAAGGTATAGGTATCGTGTATGACAACTTAAAGTTTAAATGGATTGAAACATATATTTAATATTAAAGGTACATTTTTCTTGTAACACTCCCGAGAAAGGAAATTTACGTGAAACTACAGAGCAACAAACACACCAAAATTGAACAAAAGTTGAAAACAAAAACTTGCAAATGTTTTTGTTGATACAAGATTGCTTATTGACTTGCATGGTTCTAAATTTATGTTGTCACCCTAAGTTACCGATTCGGGTGCGGGTACCGATGCGGATGCGTGAAATTTTTTTTTTGGGGGATGCGGATGCGTTTGGATGCGTATATATATATATATATATATACACACACACACACACACACACACACTAAGTCTAAAAAATATACAATAAATTGATAAGTTTAAAATTTTAATTTATTTAAATATTTAAATTTGTTTATTATTAAATGTTAAACTAAAAAAAAATGTTAAACATGATACAGAAATAAGGAATACACAATAATGATCAACAGATTCAACACTTTTGCTAATCTCCTTCTGATAGCAATACTCCAGAAAACGGCACTTGCAGAATACATATCACATTGATATAAAAAAAACGCCACAGAATAATCACCACTCTCTGTAACAGCAATGCACGATGATGACTAAAGAACGTAATACACATGCCCCTCAGTCAACTCTGCTGAATAGCCCACGATAACATAAAACTCCCACCACTTTAATAGCCACGGGTTCTTTTACAAATCATAACATCGGAAATGCATTCGACAGGCAACCAACCGTTACAGCCAACTCACTCAAAACACAAACATGATGATGCTACATTGAATGAATCACTCGCAATTTCTTTTTGAATACAACGCGATGACTCTGTGACCTCCGTCAGTTATGCAAAGACGAAACTCTTAATTTCCAAACTCTTAATACTAAAAATAATTTTGTAACAGCCGTAGACAATGAGTAACATTTTCGGCCAAGTTTCAATAAGATGTAACAATCAAAGGAAGATATAACTGCCAGTTTGAGTTCTTTTATTTGGAAATATTCCCATTGTCTACTGTGCCACCATGACCATGAACATGACATTCAACAATGAAAAATGCATTTTTAAAAAATTTTCTGGGCTTTTTTATCCTGGATGCACCCGGATGCCCTGTGGGTGCTGTCTGGAAGCGCATCCCAGGCGCTCGGATGCCTGTGGATGCTTCTGAGAAGCATCCACAGAAGCATCCACAGGCATCTGGGTGCCTGGGATGCGCTTCCAGACAGCACCCAGCAGGCATCTGATCCAGAATCCGCATCCGTCCGCACCCGAATCCGCATCAGGGCCAAAACAGGGCGCATCAGTATCTAAGTTGTCACCTTATTTAGTTAGGCTTGAGACTCCTGATTCAATTGTGACGTCTTTCAACATTGATATTGAACATATAAGCAACTTCTAGAGATCTACATCTCGTATTTTCTTTCCTCATATTCCTTTCAGGAGCATGTCTCATTTCCAGTTAGTCTAAGTATGTATGTATTAGGTTTTGTAAATGTGTCTTACTCTTCCCGTTTTCTGTCTGGTGTGTGTTTTCTCTTCTTCATTATGTTTTTTTCTTCTAACTTCGTTCCTCCCTTCTACCCATCAGAGTTTTATGCTTCTCCATCTTGTCATGCTCATTGCTTGACCCCCGGTACCTCATCCTACAACAATTGTGTTTTGTATCATGGCCGATCCTCAACCCCCAATATTTCCTTCTATGTTTTCGTTTCTATGTTTTCGTTTCCCTCCTAACTTCCCAGCATGTGTCATATTGTTTCCAATAGTTTGGTTTTGGTGCTGTCACTCTCAAAATGCAATCTTTCTTGTTCATAATCATTTTTCAAAATTTGAAGTAGTGGGTGTACTTGTAAGGCTGAGCTAGTTGAAGATTCTGGACAGATGTTGCGGGCCAGAGTTGACCAACTTGATTATCCTTCAACTCAAAGCCTTGAATGAAAGTGAGAGGTTCATTTTTCATTTACACTAGGTGTATGATGCAAGAGCAATCTTTGCTTGAACCAATTTTTTTACTTGTAACATTTGGTTGTTTTGTTTGTTTTTGCCACTATTCCTAGATGTTTTGTTACTTGTATGTATTTGCCACTATTCCTAGATGTCTTGTAGTCAGTCATATGAGTCATGTTTGTGGCATCACATCTCACTACACTTATGGTTGTATAATTTTTTATATCTCTACCAGTAGGCACAATCAACCTTCAATAAGTTTTGTGGCAGATAATATTGAAAATCTTTTACTGTAGTTTTGAAATATAAGCTCCACTAAGTAGCCGAAAACATTCATCCATCTTTTGTATAATCATAAGCACAACATTTATTTTTTCTATCTCAAGGAGCTTAGCTAGACCAGTATTGGGCTGATGATGGCCTAATTCTACCTTGTTTTGAGACTGCTATAGCTATTGAAACTTGCAGCTATTCCTACTGTTACATACTTCATTATGGGTTCTAAGATGGGTTATGTACAGAATTGCATTGAATTTTAAGACTCTTGGCTTGAACCATATTATAAATGGGATTACATGTGTTAACAACAAACCTACACGCTATATAAGGAAGTACACCTGGTTGTAAGGCTGACCAATGTTCAAATCATTTAATTTTAGGGCCATCATTCCTTCTCATATTTGCCTCCGGTAGTGTATCATGGTTTCATTCAATGCACATCAGTTTTACATCATCTATATAAAGAGAATTTTGATATCATTTGAGGACAATGAACAATAAAGGAGGAAAACATCTATTAGCGATTGGAAAATAGAAGTCAGATGAGGATATTAAGATCTGTCATACCTATTTTATATTAAGATCTGTCATACCTATTTTTACTCAAACAGCAATTCCTAGCATGTATCAAGCTTATGGAGCTAATTTGTTATGGATCAATAATTTCAGTTCGTTGTCATTTCTATTGTTCTGCCATGTGTATTGGTTGAGTGGTCTATTTTAGCTGCTTGGTTAGATAGCCGTTAATTGGATCCTCCAACCTTTGATTGTGTGGACTACCTTACTGATAGGAAGTTTGAGATTTCTTACTGATTTGCATTTTGTTCTATGTTTGTGTTTACTCTTTTTGCAATTTCCTACCAAGTCTCTTCATATTAAATTTTTAGGATTATATATATTTTTTGTATTTTTTAGTCTTCTTCTAATCTGAAATTTAATTGCAGAATCTGCTCAAAAAGAGAAGATACAGAACAAAGATTTTTTCAGTACCGTGACTACCAACTATGGAAAGTCTTCAGAGATTGTGCAGTCTTCCTTATCCATTTCTTTCAAAAAAGCTGATGATGAAATGCCCGAATTGCAACAGCAATCTGCGAATAATGTTCGTATGATACAAAATATACATATGTCAATATTTATTTTAAACTCCTTTTTGCCTTCTGGAGTATTGATAATGTATATATCCTGGATTTGAAAGTTAATTTTGATCTCTACATGTGAATGTACGAAGTAAAGTAACAATTAAGGTTCAAAGACAAATAATTTCTGTATGAACGAGAATCTAATGTGAGCCGAGTATAGAACCCTGTTTTGTTTTTCTGAAACAAAAATATGCAGACACGATTGCTTGATAACAGCTATATCCCTTGGGGCATGTACTTAGTTTGCTGAGAGCTGATGTGCGTAAGTGACAATTTTTGTGACTATAACTCTACATTGGCTTTTGAAGTTCAGTTTGTAGTTTTTTCAATTCTTCAACTGACTCATGATTCCTATCTAATGGAGTATTTAACATGTTTGTAGATATCTTCTTTTTTTAATTTATTGCTAAGGTTATTTGAAAACTTTATTGGGTTGAGTTCTTTCACAGGCCTGCCTGGCTTAACTCAATTAGGCTTATTAGGTGAGGTTCCAATGGTTGAACCCAACAAATACCCCTTATTCATTAGCCAATCTTGTTCGAAAGACTGACGAGCTTTCTTATTATTTTCTTGTAGTTGCTTTGGTGAATAATTGGCAGTATTTTTAATGGCTAGTAGTAGTGATTGCAACTTTTTTAAAACAACTATTGTTATTGAAGAAAGAAAAAAATATGAAATAAATTATTATAATGCCCAAAAATTAGTAAAATCAGTCCACAAGACTAAGTAATGCAATCAATAATTATTGCAGGTGGGAGGAAAAAGCTTAAATCCTAGAAGAGGAAAATAGTACAAGCTCAACTCTCAGACCGTTTGGCATACATGGAGTAATTTCTGGGTCTGAGATGACAAAGTTCTTAAACAACTTGATCGCGCCATGATTATGACACAATCTTTTTTTTTCTTTTGTTTCCTATAATGCTTTACCGGTTATGCCTCTTCCTAAGGTGACCTTGTTAGACCACTTTTCGATCAAGTTCAACATTAATTGGTGAGTGGGCTTGGTGTGCTCTTCTCAAAACCAAATATTTTTGAACACTTTGTTGCTTACTCACCAGCTCATGTTGGCCCACATTCAATGGATTTGGAATTTTGAATACCGTCCTACTTAGCAAATCAAGTGGATTGCTCGGTGGAATTGTGCCATTCAACACACTTCACACTTCTTTGGCATTTATGGTCGCGATTTGGCCATCTTTCCCTGGCTTTCATACGAGGCCACCATCTCAGATCTCTGTAGTGCTTCAAAATCTCTTGCTGCGGACCCCTTTTTTCCCACCTTGTAAGCTCGTGTGACTTAGCTTTGTTTGCAAAAGCAAATTACAAACAGTTTTGTTGCAAGAGGTGCTCAAGTTAAAGCTAGATTGCATTGGCTTTCTTGCTCTTCATGAATGACGTTCATTGCTATGCATAAAAATAATTAAGGAAGGCTTGATGATGCTCTTTGAGCTACCAAAAATTCTCCAAGATTTTGTCCGTCATTACGTGAAGGTTTTCATTGGTCAGGAACCTTCCATTGGGTGAAAACATGCTCTTTAGGATTGCCTCTGAGCTGTTTTGTGTAGGCTCTTTGAAGCTCAAAAGTCTTTTGGTGAGCAATTTCTTTCCCTTGAGGACTTGAAGGAGGCAGTTAGCTTTATGGGTGATGATAAAGTGCCAAGATGTGACGGGTTCCCCTGTGCGGTTTACAAAGCCTTGTGGCATTGTGTGGGTCTCGACCGTCATAAGGTCTATCTCAAGGCCTTTCATAACAAGTGTATGGGTAAGCTGATAAATAGAGGAAATTTTAAATTTGTCCCTAATTTAGGGGAACCTGAGGATATTTGCAATTGGCAGCAAACACTTCTTAATGTGTCGTACAAGATCAATGCCAAGGCCCTGGCCCTGAAGACCCACCACATGCTTCCTCAAATATTTCGTCTGAAGCAAACTGGTTTTATCAAGCCAGATTCATCTTAGATAATATTCTTGGTGTTTGGGAAGGCATTGTGTTAAATTTCAGATCAGAATATATGGCTTTTAATTTTTATAAATTAATCCAATATATATATATATATATATGTATATATTGGATTAATTTATAAAAATTAAAAGCCATATATATATAAAACATATATTTAATCACTATATATATATATTACCGATGTAGTAATAGATATATAAATATATTAATATTTAATTTATGTTGTATGAATGAGACTTGCGTTCGAAATCTGTATATGCTTATCTTCAATTAATCAGCAAATGAGTATAAATATAAGAGATATAATAATATAGAGGCATGTCTCCTTGAGGAGACATGACTATATAATAATGTCTCTTCAACATACGAAATAGAAACCAATAACATATAATCGGTATTAAGCTCATTACAAGCGGTATCTTAAGATTGGTAATATAACACTTGTCTTTAGTGACACCCGATCGGTAATCACATCCGATCGATGTCACTCATATAACATATCAAGACCGATGGCAATCGACATTTCTATTAATGATGTCAGTCGATATTTGTCCAAACCGATAACAATTGGTATTAACAATTTAACTGATGTTAATTGGTATTATTCAAGACCGATGATAATGAATATTGACCGATGCTAATCGGTATTGCATAGTCGTATGAAATATGAGATATTATTTGATCGATTTAATATACATTGAATATGTATATTAATATATATAATAATAACATTATTAATATTATATATATTAATATGCATATATAACGTAGAAAGATATTATCTCATATTATTTTCTCTGAATAACAATATTATCAAATGATGTTTATTTAGATAAATATGTATATTAATATATATAGTAGTAATGACCATTATTATCATATATATATATATTAATATATCAGTTATTTATTTTCTCATAATATTATGATCATTTTATCTGATCGAAGCTATAAACATCAACACTCCCTCTTAGTGAGAGAAGATAAAATCCATCAAGATGCAATTTACAAAAGATCCATTACTTTAAAGAGAGAAGATATCACCTCATCCTGATATTAAGAGATATGGACTGACCAAGAATATCAAGTCTCATGATATTCATCATAACTCAAAAAATTTCCATATGTAATGTATCCTTAATGTAAGGTTCCATCTATTGTGATATGTTTCAGCCATCACACGATGTCTATCACAATAGAAGGTCAATGGTCCGTTTAAGTTCCACAATGCAAGAAATCATCTATTGTGATCTGTTTCAGCCATCACGTGATGTCTATCACAATAGAAGGTCAATGGTCTGTTTAAGGAACTTAATCCACCATGCAAGAAATCATCTATTGTGATCTGTTTCAGCCATCACACGATGTCTATCACAATAGAAGGTCAATGGTCTGTTTAACGAACTGAATCCACCATGCAAGCAATCATCTATTATGATCTGTTTCAGCCATCACACGATGTCTACCACAATAGAAGGTCAATGGTCTGTTTAAGGAACCGAATCCACCATGCAAGAAATCATCTATTGTGATCTGTTTCAGCCATCACACGATGTCTATCACAATAGAAGGTCAAGTTATTGTAAGGTCGTCACCTTCCAATGACTTTTAAAAATACAAGTGATAATCATTTGGAAGTCGTCACTTCCTCATGATTTACACAGGATCCAATTAATATAAATATTTCCATTAGTACAATAATAAATTATTACAGTCATATCAAGTTTACCTTAGAAGTATTCCAACTTTCTTCAGTGAACTCCCTCTTAAACTAGAGGTTCTTTAGAATACAAGTTTCTCTGAATACAATTATGAGTTACTGACTTCAACAAGGGTAGCTTGATGTTTGAGTCTGTCAGGGCATTTTGATGCAATGTGCCCATAGTTGTCGCATCTATAACATTGCACTTTAGACATGTTATGTTTGAGTCTGTCAGGACATTTTGTTGTAGTGCGCCCATAGTTGTCGCATCTACAACATTGTACTTTAGATATGTCTCTTTTCTTGAATGATTGGTTATCATTTGAGTACTTGCCCCTTTTCCTTTTCAACCTAGTGGTTAGACCTTGAACATCTTCATTTATGGGTTCCATGATTCTTCTCGATATTAGATTACACTCTTCTTGAATGCAGTCAGCTTTTAGTCAATCAAATTTGGGGAGTTTCGAATGAGCACTTACTCCTTGTCTAAAGTTTTCCCATGACATAGGGAGTCCATTTAAAGTTACCATAGTTAACTCTTTACTATCATAGATGTGACCAATTGTTGATAGTTGGT
>MU223216.1:1017306-1033932 GCA_018584345.1 Thuja plicata
TTTTGCAGTTTGGAGATATTACAGGGGTTTGAGACAGCGAGTTCTTCATCTTTGGTGATTGCAAACACTTCTACAGCTGGCGTCAAGTCTTTGTGGACAGCAGCAAATCCATTTGGTGTATTTATTCCTTGAATATAGAAATCTGAATATTATGCCTGGTACGATTTGAATAATTCTGCCTGTATCAGTTCTGATTTATTTCTATGATCTTGCTTGTCTCAGCTTATTTCATTATTCATCTCATCTATTACATTACTTGTTCGAATATTCTGAAAAATACAAAAAGAAACAACATTATTCTGAAACTTCTGTCTAGCTCTATAAGATCACAAAAGTCTACAGGAAAACATAATTTATTTAATTAAAAATTATAGCAGCAGCAAAGCAAATTCCTACTTGGGATATTTCGAGATGAAAGATTTCTTCCTTGCCGAATTCATGATGGCTTCACATTTGTATCTAATGAGGAAAACACAGATATAAAATAATTCAAATTTATTACGTTTTCCATTACAGCGGATTCACATTTGGTCATTTTATTCTTCCAAGTGCAAATTTATTGGGTTTCGCCAGCAAATAATAAATTTGTCAAATGACGTGTGTGAAGTGAACATAAATCAAAATATTTGCAGTGCTATGTGTGCTAGTTGAAAGTGATATAAAAATCAGATTATAATATTGGTTGGGATTGAAGCCGGACCACATCATTTTGGTGCTCATCAAGAGGAGGCTCTACACTTGCAAATATTGCAAGGAAGATCGATTTATTTTATTGAAGGCGTTGAAAGTCTATCCATATGTTGGCACAACACCCTATGACTCCTAGTTCTCAAAGCCTGCTACATATTCCATTAGAGAGGCTGCAATGTTTTTGGGAGCCACTTACTTAGGTGTCATACCATCACAAGCAAGGTCATTGAGCTTATGAAGAGTATACAGGTTTCTTGATAGGGAAATGTTGGAACTTTTTTGAGTTTGTTTTAAGAGAAGAAGACGGAGATGCAGAAAGTGTTTGTTATTTGCTGATTGCTTGTTTCAGAGTTTACTTTCCAACATAGAAGTCAATAATTGAAAGATGAATAGAACAAGTTGCATATAATCAAGTTTTCTATTAAATGTTCACAAAACTTCATTCGTTAAATCCAAAGCGAAATGAAATATATGTGCAGACTTGAAAACAAGATTTTTGGAAATGTTTATTAGCTTTAATCCGGTGAGTGTTCATTGATATTGAGCGTTATCTCTATAGAGCAAAGTCACATGGACACGGATATAGATACAAATATGGATACAGTATCGGGTATGGATACAACCATTTTTTAAGACCCCTAATATGGATACGTCTGGATATGACATTAATAAAATACACATACACATATATTTAACACAATTTTCTAAGTTATTAGAGGAGATTTTCATTACTTGTAAAGCAATATAGACACATAAGCGCTACATAAATAATTGTTAAGTTAATTTAATAATTTACGATATGCAAAAATAGTAGAGTTGCATTAGAAGATAACACCAAAAAATGGGTCGCTGAAATAGAAAAAACATTTCATTTGTCTTTCTCATTCGGTGCAGGTTTTGTTTATATGATTTTTTTTTAAAAATTGCATTGATGAAGTTTTTGTAAACTAAATTTGGGAAGATTTACCTCAATTCTTAAAATTTAATCACATCACATTGTTTTTGGCACGGTTGGAAAATCAAATTTTTTAAGGTACACATGGTACAATATTCGACGTGTATCCGGGCCGTTTCGGATACGTTTCCAAATTGGATACAGGGATACGCCTGCCCAAGGAGGGACTAAGGAGTTTCCGACAACTCTGCTACAGAGTTTACGTTATTTAACATGGTCTTTTCAACTTAAACCAAAACAAAAAATCCCTTGAATAAATTATCAACTGAATGCAGATTTAAAACCTCAGCAACCCACTCCAAAAGTACAGTTTGGAAAGACCAGTAAGTACTCACGTGCCAAGAGAGGATGGCGCCCAGCCTAGAGGGGCGATTGACCTATAAAAATCAAATATTCATCAAAGTCTGTGAACGACATAACAAAATTTGGCACCGAGCTATGGCAAATGCATTTACAAAGTACCAAGAGTGTAATGATCCTAAGTGCTCTGGTAAGATGAAGTAACTGTAATAGATCTGGTGTTTTCTAACAAAACATTGCCTCGCTGATTTATAAGGGATGAGTGCATGCAACTATTACTTGTGTAACGACTCACAATATAATAGGAATATAATGATACCAAGGGAATACGTTTCAACACTGAATATTATTCATTTCGCAATCAGCAAACAAATGCATAAATGAAATCACATTATAGTCAATGTCATTTCCTTAATCAGAATTCCAGAATTGAGTATACAACAAAATTATGCACCTGGTAAATGCAAAGCACTCGTAGTGAATGATAACACTAGGTGGGGCGGGTTGGGAAATGCTGTGTACAGCTACACCTATCCTGAATGTATTCCGCATGAAGCTCCTTGTACAAATACGCGTGACGTGATAGTTGCTGTCTATTTTGACGTTGTGCTCACATGTAACTCTGCCACTGTGAATCATCCACCACGCGACTGTCTAAAGGCTCGGGCTGGAGTGTATAGAGTGACACCCAGCGTGGCAATCACATGTTACGACTCTGGCTAAGGTGTGAAGTGTAACGCCTAGCTTGGTGCTCACCTTGCCTGGCTCCTGACATAGCTAGACTTTGCTACCCGATAGTTCCTTCCAGCACGGTTCACACTCCCGTAGTGTAGGTCTCTAACTGCGGGTTGTCTGCTGAACTAGATCCTAAGCGCATGATACACTAAGGAACGTAGTCCCCCAATGATAGTGTTACGCGGGTAGTATGAATGGTTTCCTTGCTGCGGCTAGTTCCTTCATGACATTATCATATAATCCATACAAGTTCTTCGCTGTTTGTTCCCTCAAGCACACTACACGTACTGTATTAAATTCAGGACTGTGTCTATTAATTCATCCAAGTCTGTTTTCAAGAATGTTGCTGTAGTATCGAATTTCCCTGTTCTTATGCTTCAACTCCAATAAGAATTCTGAATTGAGATGAGTATGGAGGATTCAATCTTACCAATATATTAAGCTCTGAAAATAAAATCTGAATAATTCCACCAATGTTTGAGATGCTGGGGCTACGTCCAACTTCTCTGATTTTTCCCAAGAGTTTCCGTCCTTAAGGAAATATAACCAGTCACAACTGCAACCAGAATTTTATAATCTTGTTTATAATATTTTTCAATTGTGCTTTTCCCAAGAAAGATTTGTTCTTTTATAACCTCGAAGTGGGGGAAAACTGCACAACTTAAGCAATGTGGGATAAAGGTGCCCACTTAAGTTACTTTAAGTCACCTAAGTCACTTTTATAAAATAAAGTAACTTAAAGTCATAAAGTGACTTTTTAATATCTTTTTATAAAGTAAAGTAACTTTACTTTATAAAATGAGCCCAAATAATAAAAGTTCGCCCACTGAAGCCTGTGACTGGCTGACATCCTTTGAAAGAAGCCTTTAGCCTATCCGGATGGGGGAGATAGACTAACCAGGCGCCATACTGGCCTACTGCAGGATTGGGGACATTACAGTCCTCCCTTCCCGGGATTGCTTGCCCTCAAGCAATCTCAATTCAGGGTGCTGCAGAATAGACTCACCCTCCCATGTAGCATCCTCTATCGGTAAGTCCTTCCAACGAATCAAGTATTCTCTGATAGCCTTGTTCTGCAGCTTCCTCTCTCTGATCTCGATAACCTCAGCTGGCACCAAAACCAATTTACCCTCCTCATCAAGTGGGGGTAGTCCAACTAAAGGGACTATTTGCTGTCCTATTGCCTTCTTGAGGCAAGACACATGAAAAACATTATGAATCCGGCTATCGGCCGACAACTCGAGCTCATATGCCACTTCACCCACCCTCCTAGAGATGCGGTAGGGACCATAAAATCTGGGCTTGAGCTTTTCCGATCCACTCTTCTTCAGAGAACTCTGCCTGTATGGATGGAGACGAAGGTAAACCAAATCCCCTGCCTCAAAAGTCCGCTCTATCCGGTGTCGATCAACATACATCTTTCGCTGATTTTGAGCCTTCTGAATGTTCTCCCTGGGAGACTTAAGAATATCCTGATGGTCTTGTAGCCAATTTCTCGCAATCGGCGCTCTGCTGTCCTGAAGAGCCAAGTCTATGAAAGATAGTGGCTCGCTGCCATAGAGAGCTCGAAATGGTGACATGCCAATAGCCATATGGTAGGTGGAGTTGTGGCAAAACTCCCCCAAGTACAACCATTTGACCCAAGCCCTCTGCTGCCCCGCTACATAATTCCAGAGATAACCTTCCACCCACTTGTTCACGATCTCCATCTGGCCATCCGTTTGCGGATGGTAACTGGTGCTGGGAGTCAATTCGGTGCCTGCCAATCTGAACAACTCTTGCCAAAAGGTGTTGAGAAATTTACTGTCCCTGTAACTAACAATGGTCTTGGGAAGATCATGCAGCTTGAAAACCTCTCGGAAGAATAATTCAGCCACTTGTGCAGCTGACCAATCTGCGGAAATGGCAAAGAAGTTAGCAAATTTAGTAAGTGTGTCCACCACCACATAAATGCTGTCCCTGCCCTGTACTCTCGGCAAACCAGTAATGAAATCCATCGAAATACCCTCCCACTTCTGGGCAGGAATGGGTAGGGGCTGCAGTAAACCATCCGAGTGCTCATGTTCGGACTTGTTTTGCTGACAAGTCTGACACTCTCTGACATGCTGGAGGACATCGTCCTTGAGGCCCTTCCATGAGAACCTCTCTCTAACCTGCCTGTAGGTTTTAAAAAACCCTGGATGTCCTACTGTGGGTGCATCATGAACAACCCTCATTATCTTAGCTTTAAGCTTAGAATCTGGTACTAGGTAAATCCTATCCTTATAGAAGATGATGTCATCCATTACCTTGTACCTGCTATCTGGAATCTGCCCGTCCAAGATCTGACATGCTTGAGTATTTTTTGAATACTCAACTAGTAGTGGGATTTCCAATCTGCGAAAATCTTGGATAGAACACAACAAGTTGCAACTGAAGGTCTCCTAGAAAGAGCGTCAGCCACAATGTTATTTTTGCCCTTGACATACTCAATGTCAAAATCGTACGCCTGGATCTTACTAACCCACTTCTGTTGTCTCTCGTTCAACTCTTTCTGCTCGAGGAAGTACCGCAAGCTGTTGTGATCTGTTTTAACTGTAAACTTGCCACCCACCAGATACTGCCTGAATTTAGTTAAGGCGTGCATGATGGAAAGCATTTCCTTGTCATATGTGGAGTACAACCTCTCGTTGTCCCTAAGTTTTTTGCTCTCGTAGGCTATGGGATGCTTTGTTAGTCAACCTCTTTGTGAACAATGCTTTTATTGTATTGAGGATTCCTTCCTCGATGTTCCCAATCACTTTCCTCAATCAAGACGACTCCTCATTTTATTTATCAAATAGTTCTTTTCTTGTGACTGCTCCTCCATACCATTGGGGAAAGTCATATGCTTTAATTTCTCTTATTACTCCACCATACATCAATGCTTGCTTGGCGATTTCTATCAACTCTTCCAAGTGTGAGATGATCTCATCCTGGTAGATATGTGTATTATCCCATGCCTGATCTATGCACTGTATCCTGCCAAGGATAGCTAGAGTTCTTCAATACATTTGGGCTAAATCTTAAATGAATTTACATGTAGTATTATGAACATTCTTCATCCACTGTTTGGCTCCTTGGGTGATTCTCCTCATTTCTTATAGGCCATTAGCTGATTCCTTAGGAAGAACTGTAGGGGGAACGAATGTCTGATCTTCTTGCCTAACTGGATGTGTCAAGCACTGCAAATATCCACACAAAGCATTGTTTTGACTTTTCAATTTTTGGTACTTTGCTTCCATCTTCATTTGTTCTTTTAATGGCTGGGTGGAATCATCAAAATCTTCTATCACTTGTGCCTTGGTTGCATGTTCCAAGTCAACTGTTGTCACATTATATTCTTTTGCAGTAATTTTATCCTTGGCCTTGTTGATCATTGGCACTGCTACATGCAACACTCTGGATCTTGACTCATCCTTTGTGATTTTGGAGAATTTCTTTGCCTTACTCTTCTCCATTAGCTTGTTTATCCAGCTCAAAAATTCTTGTAATTCTAGTGCGGGATCAATTTCTTCTACAGAATCCTTCTTCATTCTTTCCTTCAACCATTCCGCAGCAGTTGACTGCTAATCATGGACTTGTAATTGTTCTTATTCCCGCATCATTTCCTCGTGGATTTCTTCACGAGTAACGGGAACTTTTAAATCTCCCAATTCTTCAACTAGCATTGTGTCGAGGCATTCCTAGATATGAAGATCCATCTCTAAAGGAGGTTCTTAATCTTTATTCCTTTGCTAGGAAAATTTTCTAGGAGCATCGACACTTTGTGCTCTTAGAGTTATTTGATCATCTTCGTGTAACCTTCTTCTTGAGCTGGATCCAATCTTTTCATTTGTAAAGAGATCAACTTCCTTCACACTTGAGGAATTGCTAGGGGATGATTGTGTTACCTCTGCCATTTGTCTTTTTTGTGGAGGCCTTTCACTTGGGATATCTTGTCTTTTCTTTTCTTGCACATCCTGGGTAATGCGCTTCCCTTTTCCATGTTCCACCTTTTTCTGCGGATTCTACCCTTCCTCAGTTCCACCTTTTGATGATTTCTCAGCTATAGCATCGCGGGGTTCTCGATCTCACATCAAATCATAAGTTAGGTGGACATTGCTTGTTTTTAATTTGCTAACATGACGTTTGAACCACCATCTTGTGAATTTTGTGACTAGGTTGGACAATGTATCAAGATTTGTTATTTTTGTATAGACCAACCAAGTGGTTGAACATACTAGTTCATTTCTCTGAAATCAGGCTGAAATGCGTTAGAATCCTCTTATACTTGATCTGGCATTGGATGGATTCTACATATTCTGATCATATTTAGTGGTATTCAAGAGTGCGTCATCTTCTTGATTTCATATATATCTGCAACATTAGCCGAATAATCTTCAAGATGCATTCTGTGTTTGTATTTTCTATCAGCCACCATCCTTATTCTGTTATATGGATCAAAATTTGACCTTGCTGTATGATATGAGAGATGGTAGAAATGTAATTTTTCTCCCAACCTTTCTGTTGCTAACAATGATGGTTACACTTCATCAAAAGTTCCCATGATAATTGGGAATTCGAGTCCACTTTTCCTCTTTTTCTTCTGGATTTTATCATATGCTGTTAACTGCCTTGTCACCTCCAGTAGTATCATTTTATCAGTTGGATACCTCAGAAGCTTGATGGGATAAGAAGAGTATCCTTGAAGTCGAATGTAAGTGAATGTTGGGAATTGGATGAACCATGAGTTGTACTTTTCTACCAACTTTATTGCTTCTTGTGACAATCTCGTGTGAAAGTCGCCTTGAAGAGATTGGACAATATGCATGGTGAAGGCGTCATTGGCTCTCAAGAATTTTCAGTGTTATATAGGTGCAACTGAGTATAGCATTCGTACACCTTTAGTTGTCTTGGGCCACACCCTTTGCATCCCCTGCATCTCAAACCTTCATATCTGGTCAGTTTGGCTAACATATATACAATGTAGGAGCTCATATAGAAAGACCTAGAATGTTCCAAATTCCTTAACAACTCATCCAGGTTGTCATTGATTAATCTTGATAAATCCATAACCTTTACTCCATCCGTCACTTCTTCAATGAAATAGAACATCCATGGCTTACAGATGCATGATTGTGGACATCCCATGATTTGGCTTAGCATCATCACCAAGTCACTATAAACCTGTTTGAAGTCCATCAAGATAGGCTGTTTGGGCATCTTGGAATGACGAGGCTTGGATTTCTGCATCCATTTGCAGTTGATAACTTCTGCACACCCATCTTTTCTTGACTTATAGAGCTTTAACACCCTTTCCTTTGTCATGTATACCATGGAGTGATATGTTGGAATTCCAAATGCTTCAACAATCGCTCCTGGGGTGAGATTCCCCAATGGCTTGCTGTCAGGAGCTAGAATTGACCTTTACTCTTAATTATAATACTTTGCGCATTCAACAATCAAATCCAGGCATTGGATAGCAGGAAGGAAACCAACTGCCATCACAATTCCACTTCTAGTCTTCTTTTTAGCTAGGAATGATGGAGAATATCCTTGATGGCCGAACATTCTTTTATTGAATTCATCCAAATTGAGGCCTCCCAAGTTGGTGTCCGCAACTTCCACTTTGACACATTCTTCGATTCTGGAAGAAATCCTTTGAGCTCATTATTGATTAGATTCTACCTTGACAAGCTTGATCCTCTTGGTTCCGCCATCTACTTTCGTACAAAACAAGACACTTAACGTAAGAATTGTGCCCAAAACTTTTAAATCTATCATAAAGAACAACTCCATACTTCTCATTCTAGACTTGGAATGATTTTGAACCTTGGAAGAAGAAAACTTCTTGACTTTTGAATTTGCCCTAAATCGTTCAATTGTTAAGATGACACTAGGACAATTTTAACAACTTCATTAATACTTTTCAAAATATCTGCTAAGATGACACTAAGATAGTTTTAACAATTTCATTAGTACTTTTCAAAATATCTCCCGGGTTTCTATTTTGGGGGGAGAATTTGACTTGTCATTCTGGTGGTCCCCACATGTTGCTAGAAATTACTCATGTTTGAATTCCATGTGTCACACATGTTTTATTGCTTTTAAAAGATACTATTTTGGCGTTTAAACTTGTCTCTAAGACACTTCAATCCATGGGCACAAATGAGACATGGAGATGGATTTTTTTGACACAACCAATTTTTCAATTTTCCTTGGAATTTCAACCTTGGGCGCATATGAGATAGGGAGGGGGATTTTGTCATTTTGAAAGAATTCCTTGCTCTTAGTGGAATTGCGCTCTTGGGCATAGATTAGGCTTGGAGGAGGGTTTTCCTCTATTGGAAGAATTCCTTGCACTTATCAAATTCCCTCTCTTGTGTGCAAATTTGGAGTGAAGGGGCATTTGGACGGAATTCCTCTGTAGAGAAGGATTACCGCTCTTGGGCACAAATTAGACATGCAATGATTTTTGGATTTTGGAGAAAATCCTTGGCTTCTAGGAATTAGTTCTCTTGGGCACAAATGAGGGGTAAAATTATTTTTTAAGTGTTGTAGGAAATCGTCGCATGTGGGGAATCAATGCCCATGGGTGCTCTAGAGCTTGGAGAGGGATTTTCTCTATTCTTAGCCATTTTCAATGTTTTTCGTGCTCTTCCATTTTGGGCGCACATTTGGGATGGAGAAGGGTTTTCTCGACACTTAGTCGTAGCTGCTCATTCCTTTGGATTTAGAACTGGAAACACTTTGTTTCTTCCTTAGTCAATGCTCATCTATTACCAAAAATAGACTTAATAAAAATAGTAAGTTTTTCCAAACACAAAATTAGGTCATTTGTAGACACAGTGAAACTTACTAAAAATAGACACTGCTAAAAATAGTAAGTTCTTCCAAACTCAAAATTAGGCAAAACAGGGACACAATAAAACTTACTGAAAATAGACTTACTAAAAATAGAAATTTCCAAAAATTGTAAGTTCATCAAAACACTTAAAATTTATTGGTAGGCCTTTTGAAAGATTTTCCTTTTCCATACTTGGCCAAATTTCAATATCCCTCAAAACTTTTCTCTTTTAGAGCCAAAGGCAAATGACACTTAATTCCAGACTTAGCATGAACCACCAACGCCAATTCAAAACACTAGGAACCTTGGGAAACTATGTTAGAACCACAAGGAACTCAAAGCAAAAGACTCCACGACCCCACCAATCATCATCCAATATCATTGCCTCCACTTTTTGGGCCCTTGCTCTGTTGGATTGCTTCCAAATGCCCCATTGGTTGCTAATGACCATCTGTGACAATGCTTCCTTTACCTTCACAAGTCATCTCAAGACGATTGTGTGAGAGGCAAAAAGAGTATCAACCACCTAAGAACACGTTAATAGTAACACATTTAAAATATGTAAACAACACAAAAAATATTTTATTCAATTATGAAAAACTAAATAAATTAAAATTTAAAATTTACCTTCAATAATTCCAATCTCGAATAAGTTCTGAAAATTGCTTGTGACATATGGTGATTTGTCATAAACATTTGAATCTCCTCACCCTCATATATCTGTTTCACACATTCTATTTGGATGGTAATTGCTTTCATCACTAAATTGAGAGAATGGATTGTGCACGGTGTCCAAAAGATTTGATCATATCTAGCTTCTATCAAAGGACCTGCAGCCTTGCAAACTTTTGCATTGTCCATAATTAGTTGGACAACATTGTCATGGCCCATAGACTCTATAGAATCAATGAGAATCTTGGCAATGAACTCTGCATCTTTTACTTCCCCTTCACAATCAACCGCCCTCAAAAACATTGACCCCTTGGGGCATACAACAATTACATTGATTAATGAACGGTTTTTGCAATCTTTCCATCCATCTGAAACAATAGACACACCCGTTTGAACCCAAGAATCTCTTATTGGTTTTAGTTGGGCATGTACATTTTTTCTCTCACTATGTAATAATGTGGTGCGCACCCTTTCATATCCAGGGCCTTGGTAACCAGAAGGTGCATTGTTTATTGCTTGCACCATCTCCCTCCAAAGGTGATTTCGCTAAGTTGAATGGAACCCCATTCGCAAAGAGACAACGCCCAATTTTTTGATCGGCAATATCTCTTAACTCATTTTGAAATGCCCTATCTAATGGGCCTCTCTTGCGGGTGGTGATTTGTGGTCCTCAATCTTCATCATCCCTAGAAGGCATAGGCTAGAAGGGATGTGATCTAGTGGATGGGTGAGTTGGTGGTGGTATTGTTTTTTGTTTCCTGGTATAAACACCTTGTTTCCCTTTTGAGACTAATTTGTCAGCATCTTCTTGTTCTTTTACAAAAGTTGCTATTTGTGTAGCTGGCAACCCCTTCTTATCTAGCCGTGGGCCCTCACACATGTTAATCCCTTGACCCCCAGAGCCCAAAAAATGAAATTTTACTCGGGAGTAGGAGCTTCTATATTATGTGTAGCAAAAACTACATTTCTATATAAACCCCCCACCTCCAAGACATTGAGAAATTGTTTTAGTGTGTCTCCATAAAGGAGACCCTTTATCAATTCTAAATTTATGAAATCCCTCCCCACCCATTAAGCCTTAACTACTCATTGTATGATTGTTGCAATCTATAACAAAAATTTAAAAAAGACATACTTCAAAACTTTACAAAAACTTGATAAAAATTTAAAACTTTTCAAAAACTGGAAATAATCTATCAAAAAACTAAAGAATATGGTTGAAATGCATACCTTAATCACTCAAATCTGCTTTTTGGAAGGTATTTGCCACTCCACAATCGATCTCCTTCGAATACAATCACCTCACTTCAAACTTGCATGAATGAGAGCAAAATAAAGAGCAAATGTAGAATGAAATGTGTTTGGAGGCTCCATAATAAGGGTTGTTTTAGGGTTAGAAGCAAACCAAAAAAAAAAAAGATTTTTAAGTGGGTTGGACGCACTTTTTAACATGCTTGGCTGTGGGTCCCTGGGGATTCGCGCGGATCTCCACGGGTCCGCGCTGGATCTGGGCAGGGTTCGGATCTGGACTTGGTGGTCCATCGGGATCCGCAGGTCTGCAGATCTAGACGGACCCACAGGTCCAGATCTGGACCCTGCCCGAATCCACTGCAGACGAGTCCGTGAATCCAGACCCGAACTCGAATCGAGGGTCCAGGGTCTGAATCCGGTAACTTAGGATTTTATATGTTGGAAAGGTTGTGTCCTAAGACATATCTTATCATCACACCACTTCATTATCGATGCTTTAAGTTAATTATTTATCTTCATCAACCCATCATTACTAATCCATGCCTTTATAACCTTTATTAACTGATGTAATTATTGTATGATATAAACCGCCCTTATTAAACAGTCACTATATCATGCTATGTCTTCGATAATGTCTATGATTGTGTCGCTCTTTGCTAATAACAATATTGATACTATGCAAACACTGTTTCTTAGTAGCCGCTTTCTTAGTGATCACTGTCCATAATATCCTTTAGCTTAATGGCTTCACCGATTATGACAAACTTGTATTCAATGTCTCCTTATGGATATCAAATACTTGTTCCCGTGAATTGTTTTAATACGATACCCTGAATCAACTAATCTTTCACGATACATGAATGATGTCGTTGTGTATTAATATTTGCTTTTGGGTATGATCTCCGTACGATGTTGGAGTGAGTTAGGACTCGTCAAAGGATGCTACTTTTAACAATGCGATTCTTTCTCCTTATAGTTGACTTCAAAGTGTTGCCATTTTATCTCTTTGGGAATATAGGGCAAAAGTGGCTATAACTAATGTCGACACTGAATATAGAAGGGATATTCTCGACGTTGCCTGGTAACTTAATAATTGCTTAATAAGTTTCAATCTTTAATTAAAACTTATTATATATATTTTTTGTTATCATATATCTTAATGTCCTAAATTAGGGACAACACAGTCTCCCCCTCTTCAAAAATGCTTGCCCTCAAGCATTCTTAAGATGATTCCTGGAACCCAAGTGACTATGTTGAAGGATTCAACATATATCTGGAGCTCCATGTGGATGTCATTGAACCCCTTATGCAATTTACTAGTCATGTAGACTTCCGAATCCCAACGAGTAGAATTTCAATTCATCCTTATGAGTGTATCCTTATGCTGCTGCTGTTTCATCCTGATTTTGAGACGTTGATTCTCATGTCCAAACTGTAAAAATCTCTTTGGATATTTTGGGAAGTGTTCCAAACTCATGGAACCAATTTCCATTGATGGGGGGGAACTTTATTCGACCATAAAATAAAAATCCTTGTATCTTACCTCAAAACATAAAAAGAAGAATTCCAAGTCTAAATTGCAACCTTATAAAGTTTGATTGAAGAATGTTTAGTGACAGCAAAGTTAGGTCTTATCATATTGTTCTGAGCTGGTCTCAAAACTTCCTTGAATGGAGGAGCACTAGGATCCCAATACTAAGTTTCATCTTTGCCTTTACGTGATTTCAAACTAGCCTCTTCACTCAATTCAAAGAGTGGGTTGTCACAGATTCCGTTACTTCAACTTCAATTAATGGAATATGAATAAGTTGAAGTTTGTTCCCAAGATCAATCTTAACATCTGATTTCTTCAGGCAACCATTCAAACCATTATCATCTTATGCATTATCAATATGTTCCATGAAGTGCTTGATCACATTGTTTTGTCTCCTTGATAATGATGTCTCCTCTATGCTTCTTATCTTATCCTCTTCTTTGTAATGACTTGGGGCTTCATGACTAGTGGGCGTTCTTCTAATTTTATATATCATTTCTTGTATCTTCCCCTTCAATATTACATTTCTCCGTCTAACTATCTTGAAGTACTTGGGCTGGATACAAGAAGCACTACTTGTCTTTTTCATACTCATGGCTGCTAACTTTTCTTTGGAAGGTGAAAAAGTATTTAGATTGTAGCTGTATCTTCAACCAATTCAGTAGAACTTGAATTGTGGTACAAGGATTGTATCGCAATCTTGTCATTCCCTATGCAAGACCCTTTAGATGATGTATAATCAGACTTACGATCATTATAAATTTACATACTTGATTCACTTGTGATTACAGATATGCAAGAAGAGTCAATTGTTTCTGTTCCTTTAGAAATGTCTGAAACTATTGCATCTTTTAGTTTCTTCATGATCATATTCTGATTTTGTGCTTGATGACTATTACTTGTTTTGACCTCTTCTAGGGTTCCATATTTTGCCACTACACTTTTTCTTTTGATGCAACCACTTCCAATGCCTCCATTTTATGTGAGGAGTGGATGGGTGAGGCTCCTGGTGCAATTTTCATGTTGCAATCATTTATCCCTTGTTCCTTATGGTGTGCATGTTTTTCAAAGTCCAAGAGATGACTTCTATACTTCTTAGGAGAGTATTTTATCCATAGATCAATGTAGTCCTTTAAAGAAATATCTTGTCGAAGACTACTATATAATCAATTATACTGAAATTGCTCATATAAATCTACCGATGTTGGATCCCCGCTTCCTTGCTTTTCAACTTTAGATGGGAATGTTTGTGTAAGCGATCTTGAATTTGCTGTGGGAGTTTGAATGAATTGCTTTCTATTACCTCCTTTGTTGTCATTTTTGGATGTTAGCTTGCTCCACAATTGATCCAATTCTTTATGTGTCTTTCTTTGTTCTTTGAATGTTAGCTTGCTCCACAATTGATCCAATTCTTTGTGTCTTTCTTTGTTCTTTGATGATTTGATCCATACACTTGTTAAGTCTTTCATTTCTTCCATTTTTGAACCTCTTTGTTATACTAGTTCCACAATCGTTTCCATTTTATTAATCTGAAATATGTTCCCCACTGGCTGGCAGGTTTGTTAGCTCTGATACCAATTTGTAATGTCCCTTTTTATCTAAT
The DNA here is from genome assembly GCA_018584345.1 of Thuja plicata. Taxonomy (NCBI): domain Eukaryota; kingdom Viridiplantae; phylum Streptophyta; class Pinopsida; order Cupressales; family Cupressaceae; genus Thuja; species Thuja plicata. The sequence goes on from MU223216.1 coordinate 1,031,894, forward strand.
TTGAGACACTACGTGAAATTCCACAATTCTATAAATATAACTCAAATTGCTGATAACAAAATGCTTGATTGATGCTCTATTTACAATGAAAGACAACTGATAGTAACTGATTATTAATTCCAAATGCATAGGCTGCCAAAATAAGAGAAACAATGATCACAATATACAAGGGCTGTATCTGATATTGCAATGAAATATATGCTCAATAACTTGAAATGCTGCCTCTGTTATATACAATAGATCCACGCTGATATACAGGATGTCTGATATGATGACAATGCTGTCTCTGATGTACAATGAATTACATGCAATGTAGAGATTGTCTGCTACAATAACAATGTGGTATTGCACAGGCTGTATCTGATTTATCTTTATCTCTATGCGCTGAACAAGGAAGCCGTCTCTGATATATCTTTATATGATTATGCTTCTGAGATGATGCCATCTCTGATATGCAGATAAATATTTGCAACTGGGATTGCTGTTAGCAATTGACTGCTCTAAATAGAGTGATCCACAATGGATTATATATTTTATATTCTTAGTTCTATATTCGATGCCCTCCAATGATCTGGTTATGATTTTATATATTGGAAAGGTTGTGTCCTAAGACATCTTATCATTGCACCACTTCATTATCGATGCTTCTTTAAGTTAATTATTTATCTTCATTGGCCCATTATCCTAATCCACGCCTTTATAACCTTTAACAACTGATGTAATTATTGTATGATATAAACCGTCCTTGTTAAAAAATCGCTGTATCATGCTATGCCTTCGGTAATGTCTATGATGTTGACGCGCTTTGCTAATAACAATATTGATACTATGCAGACACTGTTTCTTAACAACCGCTTCCTTAGTAATCGTTGTCCATAATATCGTTTAGTGTAATGGCTTGACTGATTATGACAGACTTGTTTTCAATGTCTCGTCCTTATTGATATGAAAAACTTGTTCCCATGAATTGTCTTAATACGATGCCCCTGAGTCAACTAATCTTTCACGATACATGAATGATGTCGTTATGTATTAATCTTTGCTTTCGGGTATAATCTCTGTACGATGTTGGAGTGAGTTAGGTTTAGACAAAGGATGCTACTGTTAACAATGTGATTTTTTCTCCTTATAGTCGACTTCAGAGTGTCACATTTTTATTTCTTTGGGAATATAGGAGAGAAGTGGCTATAACCCATGTCGACACTGAATATAGAATGGATATTGTCGATGTTGCCTGGTAATTAATAATTGCTTAATAAGTTTCAATCTTTAATTAAAACTTATTATATTTTTTTTTTTATCATATGTCTTAATGTCCTAAATCGGGGATATTATAGAATAGGTACCGTACGAACCCAATCCGTACGTGGAACAATATGAGAAGTCAAGCCCGTACGTAGAGGGAGGAATTAGTAGGCTGTATGACAGAAACATTACACAATACACCAGTCCGCATGGAAGAAACAATGCGCACAAATAGCTTGGGTCGTATTGGAAAACCAGGCCCCATGGGAAAGAGAAAGAGTTGTACGAAGGAGGTGTTGATGTGAATTTTGTACCACTACATAACATATAGGACTAAACGCTTGATACAGGGTACCAAACACTCAACCCTCTCTTGAAAAGCATATACTCACAAAGGACGTGAGGAAACACTCCAAGGTTCTTTACCTGTGGATCCTAACTCAGTTATAATGATGTGATTTGCTGGTAATCACGTCGGCGGGCTTACGTTGTTTCTTCAAAGATTTTTGAACTCTGACTATGATGATGATGAATTTTAGCTTTTCAATGTATATTCCCTTTGTTTCTCCTCTTGAATTTATATCACTCCAATCTTCACTTCTCAAACTCTTGCTACTAAGCTACTCACTACCTCACTACTACTCCTAAGGATGAAGAAGTTAACCAATGGACGGGGATCGAACCTAATGAAAGCTTACCAGCGGTGCTACTCCCATAGGTGCAAAGATTCGAAGGAAACAAGACTAGAGTATCACACAAGGCTTCCTAACGAGCCACTAGGATGCTAGTGACCT
>MU223216.1:1039583-1060254 GCA_018584345.1 Thuja plicata
TTCATGCTTCATTTCCATGTTTCAAGTTCAATGTCTCAAGTTCAATGTTTCAAGTTCAGATTTCAAGCTCAGATTTCAAGCTCATGTAGAACCAGATTTCAACCATTTAAAAGATGCCTCAAACTCTATTTTCGAAAATAGGGGGGTCCCCAAGGATTGGGGCGATGTGTGAAGGACTTCACAACAGGAGGTAGTGAACCGTACAAAGAAAGGAAGAAACCGTACGAAAGGGAAGTGTCAAGATTATATGGGAAGAACTGTCAAGGCCGTACATCGTACGAGCAAGTGGGAAGGAGGGTGTGCCTAGAAAAAAGAGCTCGCCTGTATGTGAATTCCAGGCTACACGTGAGCCGTATGTGGAGGTACCACTTGGGCCTAACTGGGTGGACCCTACCAAATGACACAAGGTAACAACTTTTGGACCATACACCATACAGTCATCTTAGTGTCATTCTTGTGTATGATAGCACAAATCCTTCCAATATTTCATTTGGTTGGTGAAAGTCTTAACTAGATTGACAATGCATTGGCAACATGATGACACCTTAGCAAGATTTGTAGTGTAGTCAGACCATTGGGTGTGGCAATTATGGCGGCTTCCGTAGCTTCTACATCGTAATTTTGACATGAAATCTTTATTTTCTAGCTTCAACATTATTTTTTGCATCTTAAAAAGTCATGAAAATGAGGTGCGCCGTGGAGGTCCGCGTGGTTCAAAATGTGTTAAATGAGGTGCTCTCTGAAACCCTGCGAGGGGCGCTGCCCTTGACCGCCACAAGGGGCGTTGCCTGTTGACTCCACTGGGGGCACTGCCGCTAGACCCCTGCAAGGGGTGCTGCTCCTTGATCCCGCATGGGGTGTTGCCCCCAGACCCCCATTTGATTTTTGAAGTACACTACAATGTTGAGTTTGCACAGTACAAGTTATTGTCTACACTCTTGCCATTAGTCTTCCCAAATATTACTTGATGTATATTTGTCATTTGGAAGGCAACTTTTTCGTTTGGGGGGATGATGTAGTCGACGTACAATGCCTATTGTTATGTTTGATAATATTAGTTATCTGTCAATGTATTAGTTGTCGTCAATGTACTTATTGTCCGTTGGTTGTTACTCTCGGGTAGTTGTAAGTGTCAGTTGGTTGACAGTTGTGTCTCTCTTTACAACTGCCAGGTCCTTTAAATATATTGTGTACCGCTAAGGAAGGGAGTAACGTAGTGTCAGATGAATTCTAATCCTTTGGCCGATCATCTTTGGTCTTCTTGTGTAATGAAATCGTGAGCTACTCAAGATATATTTTACTCCTATATGTGGTACGTATTGCCATCTGTATTATTAATTCATGTATGTAATTACAAGGTATAGCAGTAATCAATGGAAATCAATCTTCACCAGTCTTTTGAAGTTTAGAGGCCCAAAACAAGCAGTTTCTTCTAGCTTTCATCCATACGTTCCTAAAAGTAGAGAAAATAGAATTGTTTCATAGGAAAAGTTGCCTTTAATTGGCTTGACTTTGAGGCCAGCAACCAAAAAACAATTAAACTGTGATATTTTTTTAACATCACTGGTAACTTGTCCATCTATCACTCTCACGTAGACCTTGAAGGTTGTGGAAATATATATCTAATGTTTTAAAAATTAATCAAATCCTGTTGCTCACCTAAATAAGTATCTTTGTGACATCCTTCTTATGGGTGTAGACATCCTTGTCCTTTGAATAAGACAGTTTCACAATTAGTGGTGTGGAATGTGAGGTAGGGTTATAGTTATATTACCATATACAGGTGATTTCATCTGCAGTATCTACAATTTGCATCTGACTCATGAAACTTTCTGTATATTGATTTGGTCAATTTGTGTGAACCACATATCATAAGCACTTAATAAGGATATTGAATATTATTAGGTCAGTTATACTCACTATTGCTCTTGAATGTTAGGATATTCTTTACTTTGAGGTCAATTATTGTACTATGCTTCTAGTTGAGAATTGAGGTTTAAGATCCAAGAGAAAAGTATGGTTGAATAATTTCCACATTTTAGCATTTATTTTCGGAGGGTTGAAACACCTCTATTCTTTGTCACACAATAATTACAGAGATTAGTTTAATTTTTGTGAATGAGATGTTTTCATATTTCAGATGTGGGAGGTAACTTCTTTTAATTCTATTGTTTTATTAGCATCCCATTCAGATACATGTGTTGGGTGCAGGTTTGATTTTGTGAATCGAATTAATTTTATACTTAATAACCCCGTTTTACATTTTTGCTGTATTTTAATATATCATTTTAACATGCTAGCCTTCTTTTTCATCCTTGAGAAATTTTTCACCTTCCAAACATACAGGTTTGTCTCTTGTAGTCAATTCCATGACGTAACAGATTTTGTAAGTCTTGACATATATTTCCATTGCTCCTTATCATGATTGCGTAACCATTGATAATAGTGAAGACTACTAAAGATGATCTAGCATACATTTAGTTTAGTAATATTCTATGGAAAAAACATTTTTGCACTCTGGATTGTTAATGTCAAAATCTATCTCACCCAGGCTTATGCTTTTTTGAACAGATATGTGCACGCATTGACAAATTGCGAGAAATTGATACGAAGTTCAATCAATTGTATGTCTTGAAGAGCAATAGCCTTTCACAAAGCCGTAGCGAACTCTTTCTTGATTCTGCTGTCTATACTAGAAATCGATGCTTTCGATTGCCACTATCTTCAAAGGCAGGAAAAAATTCTTTTCTCTTGCCAACAAGTCGATTCAGATGCAAGAATATGGTATGTTACTTTTATCCTGTCCTCTTGAAATTTCTTTCTATTGACAAATGGTAGAGCACATTGCATATGCAAATTACAACTTTAAATATAAAATATTGATATATTTGAGATTACAAAATATTGTCTTTGCCTTCCATATCAAATTTAAAACAAACTATTCAAATACAGTCATATTTGCTTTCCATGTAATAAGAATCATTTCAGTAGGCATATTATACAATGGAAAGAAAACACTTTCCTGGTTGAACAAACCATATACCGTTTTAAACATTTTTTGACACGATTATCTATTAGATTTCCATGCAAAGTATGTGCATTTTATTCTTTTGACTAAGCATGTGTATCTCAGCTCATCTTGTCGGCTTAGTTTAGTACTTTAAGCTTTGGAAATATTAGTTGAGTAAATAATTTATGTTGTGTGTGCATTAAATGGAGTAGAGGAAATTATGGAAATTTGGAAGTGATTTTACAATGAATTTCAAAAATCTTTCCTTTGTACAAGTGAAACAAAATAACTAGAACAATATACATGCAAACTGTTTGGTGAAATGCTCGAGCGTGAGAATTAGTTTAAAATATAGCCCAACCTATTATATTATCTTCTAATAATCATTTAATATTATTTTAATAACTGCCCACCTTATTTCCCCCCACCCCCAAAAGGCTCACTTTATTTAAAATATAACATCTCAAACTAAAAACACCTTGAACCATGAAATTGCCATTCTTCAGAATCTTTTTTTTTTAAAACAGACCATACACTAGGTAGAACTCCATCAAGCTGTCTCAAAGCTTTGTAAAGGTGTAGCTCCCGAGCTGAATTCTAGAACCACGTAGGATTTTCTCGGAGAGAAATATCAGAAATAATAAACTCAACCTAGTGCAAATGAGCTCCAAAATACATTTTTATAAACTCCTAGGAGCGCAACACCCTAATTAAGGTTTTTCTACTTTTTAATTCAATTTTGAATTCACCTTATTTCTCGCCAAGTTGGCACCCACCCCTAGAAGTACTTTATTTGATAATTTAAACCTTAGGTGTCGAAGAGTCAGTTTATCCAAGGTTGCACTGAGACGGGGGTACATGGGCACTGGTACTGGTTTCGATACAACTATTTTTCAAAATTGGAGACATGGTACTTTTTTTTTAGGGAGACGGGGCACTTTTTTTTCAAAATAGGAGATGGGGTACTTGGAGACACCATTTTTCTAATATAATTTAGTAATTTATAGAAATATGAAAATGGGTGTATATTTGTGAACGAAATATGAATACAAACAACGTGTATAAGGAAATTGAATGCAATTGCCCAAACAACAAGTTGAATCTTTCAAACTGCAAATCAACTGCAAATCCTTTTGCTATTCTATGTGATTGTATATACGAGAATGTGAATATAGATTATATATATGAGAATATGAATAATGGATATACTCACAATAATGGAGAAATGGAATGTATATCATAGGGAAACTCCCAACTCACATGGATCTAATAGAATTCACACCCACTGTGTATACTGCAAAGTCTACATAAAGGAAATAAAAGGACAACAAGAATATAGAAAAGATGAACATCTTTTGAGTTTTGCATTGAACTGCAAATAGCTAAATGGAAAATACTTGTGGTCTTGTTAACTTGCCTTGACTCTTGCCCTGCGTTGTCTCCAGTTTTCCCTTCTATGGGGTGTTTATTTTCTGGCTTCTTGGTGCATTTAACTTTTAAGTTCTATGATTTTTTGTTTTATTTGTGTGGGTGTCGATGTTGTTTGCATGGGAGACAGTGGGAAACTTTGGGAGACCGCGATTGAGTGTCTCCTATGATTGGAGACATCTTTGGCAAGGTATCCGGTACTGGGAGGTGTCTCGGTCACACCTCGGTCTCCGAGACGCGTTCCAAGAGGGTCAGAGACGATTATCCGTGCAACTATGACTTTATAAAATTAAATAACATTGAGTATTCAATTTATCTTAAATACTCCAACGTTATTCAAAATAATATCTCTAAACACCAATTGTCGCCAAGGTATCTTCAATTTGAGTGATTGCCGGCTATCCCAAAATAGTAATACTGCCAACTTACTATAAATATAAAGTACAGACAAGTTGCCCCAAATCCCTCCTGAAAGTGTTATACAACTCCGATAAATCATCTGAGCGCACTAGCGACATTGAAATACTCCTTTGAACTAGCTGACAGAAGCCCTTAAAGGCAGCACCTGCTACACTACTAGAGAACCCAAAAACAGGATATTACGAATTTGCTGATTATTTATTGCAATCATCATTAATTTTTGCCATAAAATCAGATCTGTAATCATAAATAATTTTGAGGGTTTCTAAATTTATTTTACAATACTAGTTCTCCAAATATGCAATGCATGACATTTATAATTAGTTCTGTAATTTGTTATCGCTGATCAACATTACTGTAGGATTTGGTTTCATACTTTTATTATACATTTTCAATTTTCATAATATAAAAATACTATACTATTGCATATTTTCTAATGTTCCTTACTGTGGACAGTACTTCAAAAGAATAATAATAGCTTGAGAACAATATATACCAGCCATTGTAAATATAAATCAAGGCATATCCATCTCACAATTACATTATAAGTATCTCACATGTCAATATTTATCTTTTAGTCAAACATAAAAGGGATAGTACATGATGCTTAACAATACTTCATATAATCAAGTGACTGATATATTACTAAATCAAGGCATATCCATCTCACAATTACATTATAAGTATCTCACATGTCAATATTAATCTTTCAGTCAAACATATAATGGATAGTACATAATGCACAACAATACAACCTATTATCAAGTGACTGATACATTCTTCCTATAAATTAGCTAATGCCACTCGAATATAAGGAAAATAGTAAAGTTGAACAAATCATACAGGTCTAATGAAGAAGTGTCAGCTATATTTCAGTACATTGGTATCTATAAGTGATCACCAATGAATACAATTATCGTTGAATGTTATACATAAATACTAATATTTGATACAAGACAACACAGGAACAAGAAAGGAAAAAAATACTAGGCTTGAAACTGAACAAGAGTGGCTACTCTTCTCCACTTTTGGCTTCGGAAAACCAAGGGTTTCCCTAATATCCTACATGAAAAATAAAGAAAACTTGATTCTAATCTACTAAGACAGGTTATACTGTGTGAATAAAGGCAGCTCAGTTTTTGTTATAAACTACCTCTCTTTCTGGCTTATTGAAGTTTTCTAGTCATGATCACAAGAACAAATAGAGCATGTAGGTTTGACAAGATCTGACTATAAACTACAAATTTGATCAGTATCTTTTTGAGATGCATTCAATTTTAACCTGCCAAAGAATCTTTTGGACGAACGAAAAATTGGAAATCAGTCTACAGACTCCAACAAGATGACCTCCATATTTGAAAAATGACAGTAGCACTTTATGACTGTTTTATCTATTAGCAATAGAGTTCAAAATTAACAATGAGAGCAAAGATTTGTGGCAAACTTTAACAAGTGAATTCATCTATGAATTTAATTAGTCTAGTTGAGAATGCCACATAGCATATTATAATCAACAAAACCACCATAAACTCTAATTTTGTTTAAAACATAAAAACTATTATTAAAAATATTCATGTAGATGAGGGAAATAGATTTCTGAATCAAAGATTCAGATTTGTTCCAACATCCAACAATGGAATCTTTCACCGAATGTAAATAACATCAATCATCAAAATAAACTAAAGCATTAAATGAAACTGTACTCCATTGCCCTCCTATCAACAGAATCTTGTGTTTGTAGTATTTTTGCTCTTAGAGCACTTTGCACAAGTGGTTGTGAAGAACGGAGGAATTTAAAAGGTGAATGAAAAACCAAATATCAACTATGTAAAGATATATACAATGTTGATGCAAAATGATTCTAATGATAATAGCAAGAAAACAAAAGATGCAAGGAGCGAACAAAATCCAAGATGTAAGAGTAAGCAAAAGACAAAAAATGCAAGAGGCCCTTGAATGTGGTGATAGGGGGAATGTTTTTATAGCTGTCCTCAAATGAAAAGGAAGTTGAGGGAGAGATGTGGGATAAACAAAAGGTGGTTGGAGCTAGTTAGAAGTAATTTATCCCACATTTGGTAAGTGGGTGCAAATGGTGGGGTGAAGTAGTTGTAAGTAGAAGGGTGGAGAATGTGAAAGAAGTTTATGATTTAATGCAAAAAAGTATTTTAATGATTCAATAGATTAGGAATAATAGAGGAAAATGATTAAATGAATTTGATAGAGGGAAATGATTTATGAACTAACTAAATAGATCATAATGTCCATTTAATTAATAGTAGAAATATGATTAATAATGAGGACATTTTTATGTGTCTACAATTCATTTTGTCACGTCCTTTTATTTTAAGGGAATTGTTTTGTATTTTGGCCCGATCTTCTATGTAACTTGTGGACTTATTTGTGACTTGTGGACCTGTTTGGGGTTGCACAATTGAAATTGTATTGGGCCAACATGCTTGTTAATGGAGGTGTGAACCTCATACTTATTCAGCTTCTGGGAAGCAGTTGTAGTCATCATTGATCAATCATCTATGTCTCTATTTTTATTTGCAATCCATCTCTCTATTTTTATTTGCAATTCCTGTTTGAATTGGGTCTCTATGTTTGTGGTTTTTAAGGTGCAAGATCCTCCCTAGTCTGCTGGGTTTGCCCAAATTTGTGAAGTCTTCAATTGAAGACAAGTTTGCAGTATTCATTGTCTTGGAGCTGTTCAATATTGGTGTGAAAATAAGAAAATCTTGTTATGAGAAGACATTATGTCGATTCATTCTTTATCTCTGCGAAATATCAGACTGGCGATCATTGGTTTATTTTAAATATTTGAAGGATCTTGGTTAGGGAGTAGCCTGAGTGTCTACTTGACATTAGAATTAAAAGATTCATCAGCAAATAACACACGATCTATGTACTGTGGCAGCTTGTGTTTAACTATTGGTTATACCAAAGTTTGATCTTAATATCTCTTCAATACTGTAGAGAGTTGCCTGCAATCGGATAAACATCCGAAGATCATTTGTGTTGACTACTGGATAATATAATTGTATTTCATTGCATCTGTAGAAGCCGATATCCTCCACACATATATATTATTCTGTATTGGCCATTCCTGTGAATTGAAGGCAACATTGTGATGCACAACAAACCTTGATGGAAATATCGAACATCATCATCGATCACGATACTTGGGACCAGGGATTGGAAATATTGCTGCCATTGCTGGAGCATCAGGTTCTTACGTCTGTCTAAAGGCAAAGGCGCAACATCCACATCGGATATATATCACAGAATTGCCGCTGCTGTGGAGGATTGATTAAAGGGAATAGTTGATTTCATTGACTCTTATTATGATATCTGTGCTGAACAGAGATAAAGAAGTCACTACTTCACAATCACCATACTTTGACTTTCAGGAGGCATCTGTAGAATCAAATTCTCTCACTCTGTGACCGACGAACTATAGGTGTTGGTATAAATTCTTATATTGATAAAGGGAGGAATTGACGAAGATTGAGAAGAGCGATTATCCAATCGATGACTCATCAGATGGATTAATCACCAAGACTCCAAATTGAGAGAGGGGAAGTTTGGAGAAGGTTTACGACAACCTGTTTGTATCAGGAGTTATAACTTATAACTTATTGAGTCTGAAGGAAGCATCTTCAGAACGATACTCAGGTTGAAAGTGTAGAGAAATATTGATCCAATTTTGATTGGGGACATTATACATTTTTCAAACTTTAAATACAATATCAAAATAAGAGAAATAAAATGTCCAAGATATGAAAATGAGCTCCTTCAATTTTCTTTTATAACTTCCGAGAGATCTTTCGAGAAGTTATATTTTAAATTCACCTTTACTAAAATAATATATTTTTGGCCCACATAAATAAAAATTAATTAAATATAAGATGCCCACTGACCTTAATTTAAGGCAACTTAATTTAATTAATTTGATTATTCCGTTTTTAAATTCTCCAAATAAGCCAGCAGAAATAAAATAGGCCAATGAAACTGTCCCGAATGCCCAAGTCAAAGAAGGGGCCATTACACAAAAATGTGACCCTGGAAGCAAATAATTAGATACTTCTAGGAATTATTTGTGGAAATTTTTTCCTATAGAATTATTCTCCAATAAAACACCATTCACAAAGGTTTAGAAAGAATTTATGTTTCTTAACCTAGATGCATGGTCATTGATACTGGGGAATATGCAAAGGACACAAGGAAGCATAAATTTGGTTGGCGACGAAAATGAAGAAGACAAACTTCCTCCTATAGCATTGACGACAAATATGAATCAGCTGATAAATGATACTGTCGTCTACTAAATCCATGCGAGCACAAACACCTCTAGTAAAACATTTCTGCTAACAAATGGCACGATCCTAGCAAATATACATAATATTATCAGTGGCCATATTCTTGTCTAAACATTTGAATGGGTCTGCCCTTCTATTCTGCAGATATACAAAAGCAAGTGTACTGCCAACATGTAACTTGTCTATAAAGTACCCCATTTGAACCGTGGGCCAATGAGGAGCATCCACATAAGCACCAATTGCCTTCGACTGCAAAGAATTCAGGCCATGTTAGTTACTATGGAGTATCTCTGGTTTAAAGTTGATTGGCTGACCTAGTTCTCAGATAAGTATAGATGCCAGTCATTTGCTCAAGTTTAATTGTATCTGAATATCATGGGATAGAAAACAACTATTCAAGCAAGTCTTCAAATTTTTTTTCCAGTAAAATGAATCCTAACAAAACACCTTTCCATGTGGCCTAAATAGCCATTTAACAGACATGAGTGCCTTTTGAAATATGAATTGTGGGCAGAAAGGTGACTGAACACAATTTGTCACAACGACGATGAAGGCTCAAACTGATAAAACAAATTTAGGACTAGGTCATGTACAAGACATAGAACAATAAGAAGATTTTGTACGTGCCCTTGAAAATAGAGGATGATAACAAATCACTTAAATGAAGAAACTTCCCAATTTTGCAAGAAAGGAATTGGACCAACATAGTCTTGAAATTCTGGAAGGCATATTAGGAAAATAATGTAATGTTTCTAATGGTCATCTTTAGTGAGTTTAGTTTTGTTAGTTAGTTTCTATTTTTGTATTGAGTTAACACTTATTTCGTTTAGAACCATCGTCTTATACTTTCTATTTAAGAAGACTTCGTCTCCATTGTTTAATATCAACATAATCAAGCAAGAAGACTTCGTCTCTATTTATGGTATACTTTTCTAGTTAAGGAGACTTCCTCTCCATTTATGGTATACTTTTCAACATATCAAAATATCAAGTCTTAAAATATGGTATTAGAGCATGGGGTTTTTTAAGACTCGGTGAATTTTTTAAAATAGTTTGTTGCCTCCTATTTTTTGACCATATTTTTTATAAAACTTGTGAGGGTTATTTTTGTTCAACTCGCGAGGGTTTTATTAGGGCTCTATCATCTTTCTTTCGTGGTACGTTCGAGGATTTCTCAGTGTTTTCCTTCTCTGTTCATGGGCGTCATTTTGGCTCACACGAGGGTTTGTCTGTTCGTGAGCCTGTGGTTGTGATGGCGTCTTTTTTCTTTTCCTACAACGTACATTTCATCTGCGCGATTGCAAATCCTAGTAGATGACGGCTTGTGGAAGTGTCGTCTTGTTTTTTTCTCGCGAGGAGACCAAAACCGATATTTATTGCCATTTTTTGTGTATTGGGCAGCGACATTCCTCTGTTCGTGGTTTCTGCTGATGACAACTAGTGCGACTCATACAATCAGTGATTTGTGTTTGACATCCCTGTGGCTAGGGTTTGTCGTTTTTGGAGTTTTTCTTGTTGGGGTTTTCGTGAAGCTAAAGGTTTTCGGGTCGCGTTTTTGCTGCGGGCGACCTCTAGTATTCGGGTCATATCTCTGTATTTCAACCCATTTTTGTAGGAGCGATTGGAGGGACAATTTGTGTTTTTTACTGTGTTCTTTTGTCGGCGAAAGTCTCCATTCGAGGACGTTGCTGTTTTGGAGCCAAGTTTTCTTTCTTCGAACGACTCATTTCTGTATTACGTGCTATTTGTCCGTGATTTTTCTCTGTGAATGGAGTGAAGTTCTTTTTGTGTTGTAGACTTGTTTCGAGCCGCGATTAGGGCTTTGGCGTTGTTTTTTGCGGTAGATGGGTCGACGGCTATTATGCCGTGTGAAGGTGTTGGCTAAAATTTTTGTAAGTCATTGTGACCACAACTTACATAATTATGACTTTAGACAACGTTGAATGAGATTTCTCTCTCCTCTCAGCAATAGGGGAGGCTCCCTTCTTACTGTAGCTGGCTTCAACAAGAACTTAACTAAAATTACAGAAAATGGACGGTTGTCTTAATCAATTCCTCTTTTTAAGGAATGATTCGCAAACGACAACTTTCAAATTTAACAGAAAGGCCCTATTGCTACGATAACACTGGTGGCTCAGGGTTAACGTAAGAACTCCAAAGACAACAGTCTATATAAATACTTCGGTGGAACAAGAACAAGAACCGATAGTCTCTTACGATTATTCCGATTTAGGATTCAACAAGAACAACCAGTAAGGCGCAAATTCTCTTACTGAATATCCTTAAACTTAAATAAAATACTTCATATTAAAGCCCAAAGTCTTCAAGTCTTAGTAATTCTAGCCACTATTTGATTATAGCAATCTCTTCCCTTGAAGCACAAAGTCTTCAGGAAACTAAACGGGAAGCTCAAATGATTTAAACAAGGTAAGCCAAAATTGAATTCAAGAAAGAGTAACTAATGCAACATAAGAATACATAAATCAATCTCAAGATCTACAACACAAAGTTTGGAAAATCTTGCTTCTTTTATTCAGTTTAGAAAATTGCAGCATGAAACTCAAAGTCTTCAAGATACAAGATATCCAAGCATAGCTTTCTTGCTAGAAAACAAAAGACGAAAAATACAATGGGTCTCACTCCTTTATATTGGAAAAGAGGAGAGAGAAAGGTAGAGAGGGAAGGGGAAACCCTTAACCACCTTGACTTATTCAATAACAAACTTTGACTTATTCAATGTTTCAAAGGCATAAAGAACTTGCAACATGATTGTATGAAGCGGCTATACAGGTACATGTGTTCTTGTATTTGCAAAGTGCTCATGCTCAGCATGCAATTTGTCATAAAAACTACATCTATCCTATCAAAGCAGGAGGAAAGAAGAAGTGCCTAAGACACTTGAGAAGTGCCTTAAAAAAGTGCCCATAAACTCATCGAACTTCTGCAGAGACTCACGTATAACTGCTGAATCCGACTCACCTGTATGTTGTGCAATGATAGTTACTCTTCAGATTGTGTTTGCACCCTCATAAATAACCAAATTATATTTTGTCAATTTGCTTTGTAGACAATTCAATGAAGTTTTGTAGCTTGTTAATGTAACAATCATGCTGAAATTAAAATCACCCGCCTCAAGCTGTAGACAAATGACCCCTGTGAATTCCGTCAAAACATCTTCCTCTTTGATTAATTCACCATTTCCAACAATAACTTTGCATGTCAGTTCTTGAAAGTGCTCATTGATCACATGCTCTTTGCTTTTTTTCTCTTTATAGTCTTTTCTTTGTCGACAATTCTGATATCAAAATCCTCAGGTGGAATCTCTTCTTTCTTCCTCTTCTATGTAATAGAGCTCAACCGTCAAGGTAAGGAGAAAGAAGATGAACCAGATGCTGATGTCGTTGCCAATGCAGTAACTGCCTCAGCCTATGCAATAGTAGTTACCATAAGAGGAGCCTCTGTCTAAATAGCAGTTGGCGTAGGACTGCTCCGTGTAACCTCAATCATGAATTGCTCAAACTGAGCAGTAGGAGTATCCAGCAATGTCAAAGGTGGAATAGACACGAAGGAGAAATTAGAATATGTTTCAAACACATTCTCAAAACTGCCATATTGGTCCTCCGGTGTGAATGTAGGAGCAACCGAGGAGATAGGCAAAGCATGTGTATTCCCGACAGGATCCACTGGAGGAACATGCACTGTAGAGAATGAATCCACATCTATATCTGGTGGAGAGTCAAGAGACTCATCTGACGCTGGTGCAAAATCTGGAAGCGTTGTCATGACTGATGTGTCTATGGAGCGAAGCTTCTCCATAAAAGATTCCTCATGAACAAGTTCCTACATTTCATTATCACTCAACCCAATGAGAATCCTTTCAGGCTCTGCAACCTTTATCACAAGAACCCTACCTGTGGCCTTGCCCCCTTTGATATTGAGTTTCGGAAGTGATGAAACTGCAGCCTCAGATGTGGAGGTACCATCCTTCCCGTTTCCTTTGATTTCAGATTTCAACCCAGCTGGGCCAGCAGGATCAAAACCTTTGCTTGGTTTGATGTTTATGGTTTTAAGACCCCTTCTCTTTAGCCAAATATTTGTGTTTGCCAGAATAGAGTGAAACCTATCCCAGATGGACATACTTCCCTTTAATAACCAAGAAGGTGGTAGAAATGACAAACTTTCCACATGATGCTTTACATAATCCGGTTCAAGAATCTCTCCATCATCTTCACCCCCGTCAGGAATCTTTGCAAGGTTGAAGTCAACTATCTGCTTGATGGTTAATCTGCAACAATCCAGCTTCCGAATACCTACCTCTATGTGTAAATCAATCCAGAGGTCTTCGAGGCAATGCACATGCACAAACTGTTCCCTCATTTTGTCCTTCAGGCCGGTCCAATCAAAACAACTCCTTGCCATGAACCTTTTGAGAGTGATCCGCTGAAGTTCAAATTCCATGTTCTTTGCTTTTGGAACTGTATCCAAGGAGTACCCACTAATCTTGAGTGGATTTCATGAATAAATGCCCACTCTTGGCCTATGCAACGTGGATTGATATGCTTGTACCGCCATGAGTTGTCTTGCCAACTCCTTTAGAATGATCTTGTCGGTAGGATACCGTGGCAAGGTATATGGTTCACCTTGGAATAACCAACTCTCAAGTACGTGAAGTTGGGAAACTGTAGGAAGAGACAACCATACTCATTTACCTTATTCCATGCTTCATCTAAAACACGCTTCTTAGGAAGCGCTTTATCAAATAAGCACATGTAATGTCCAAAGAAAGCATTCTACACCCTCCTGTAATGCACCCGGCTGGATCTTCGAGGCAACTGATCATAGTGCTCCCATAGAGGCACAATTGTCCTATCTCCCTTAGTCGAAAGGCTAGAAAATGATCCAAGGGCAGCAACAATGTATACCAAGCACGAGTTCATATAAAATGTACAAGTGGTGGACACCTGGGACAATTGCTCACACAAGATGTCACTATTTATCTTTCCCCAAAATATCTTCTGTTTGGACCTAAGTATGACATATATGAATTTGTACATCCAAGGTTCGAAGATATTGGATTCCTCGAGTCACGCAATCTTGCTGAGCAATGTAATGAGATCATTAATGTCTTCTTTGAACTCTGAACGATGCACTCTTTGGCCATATGGAAAGATTAAGCCTTTTGTTGACCAACCAATGATTATTGATGTACTTCATGCAGTAATGCTTGTCTTCGTCCCATCTTTCCGAAGTGTTTTCTTTTGAAATGTTTATGACCACAGTAGTTGGTCATACTTTGAATATTCTATCTATGGTGTCCGGGTCCAGACTCATAATGGTATTTCCATCTTGGTCTTTGATAGTTCTGGAATTAAAATCAAAGTTCCTAGCGCATGCTGAAATGAACTTCGGTTTTAGGACAAGAAGAGGGAAAGTTGAAACCATGTGGATATAACTCTGCTTAATGCAACACATGTTATCTGTTACAACTGCTTCAACCCTTTTCAGAAAGTCTTCCATACCTAAATGGACAAGCTCAGTATCTTGGATCTCATCATAGTATGAGGTAACCTGCGAAGGAGGAATAGAGTTCTGAGTTTTGTTATACTGGTATCTCATCTTTGCCTTTTCTTTTCCTTTGGATGGAGTAGCTTCACCTGGCATGGCAAACTCGTGTACGTGAGCAACTGTTACATGGAAATCCCAGAATGTAAGTACACCTTTATAAGAAGGATCCATAGAAAGCTTATTTTGATGCAAAGATACAGATCTAAGAGCGTGCAAGTGGGGAATACAACTTGAAAGCTTTGGAGCAGCAAAGAGTAACTGATTTTGAGTGAAATCAGCTCTTGAAATGGAGAGAAAAACCAAAAACGGGTATTTTCTGGTAGTAGTGCATATATGGACATCAAGCCTTTCATGAGGAAATGAAGCAATAATGAGTATATATACATGTGGCGTGGTATCTTCTCATAGGTGGGATTTTAATATCCCACTTCAAGTCAACCGACAAGCATTGGGAAACCACAAACGGGAATTTTAAGTCCCTTTGCAGCCTTGGAAAGACATTGGACATGTATGCAATGTGTTTGAAAGTGGGATTTTAACTTGCATTCTTATATTGGGAAAATAACTCACCTTTTGGAAGTGATTCCATATTTAGAACAATGTTTTTAATCCCGACTACATATGCAAGTATGAAGAACTTCTTGTATATGCAACTTGGAGAAATTTAGACAGAAGTAGAAGGATCAACATCAAAACTAAAAAACATGCAAATCTGGAAATGAAATGAAGGATTTGCATTCATATATAAAAACAAAAATAAATACATGAAAGGCCCTAAAAAACACACAAGAAAACTTACCTCCTTTTGCAAAACAAATAAGAGAAGAATTCTTCTAATCTTGAGCAAAATCTGAATTAAATCCAAGAGATTTTCGGATTTAGAAAAAGATTGCAAGAATGGAGTTATATAGAGTCTAGACCATGGATCTTGACTCAATCCTCTTGAAATCAATGCCCATTTGAGTCAAGATGAGTTGCTTGACAAGTGTGCAAGATTGAGCAACAAAATGCATGAATTTAGCAACCATTTTGAAAGATTCAAACCTGCAAATGCTTTGAGCTTAATACAAGATGCAATGGCAAACAAAAACGACGCCCAAGGATGAAGAAAAGTGAATTTGAATGAAGAAAACAAGCCGGAAATCCCCTTTTTTCGAAAAAATGTGCCCTAGACGGATTTTCAAACTCCAAACACAACTCTTAAAACTTGAAATCTTTCATCTCCAAGCCATTTTTGATAAAAAACGTGTCTTAGATAAGCTGGTTTTTGCAAAATGCAGCTCTTAAAAGCATGGAAATGCTCCCAAAATCGCTGCCAAGAGAAAATGCAGCTATGAGCAGAATAAAGACGTATTTTTTGATATGCATTACATATCAAAAACACATGCAATTCGCATCAAAATCGCCACCACATGTATAATGGAGTTGAGTACAAGTAGAAAAGCCTCATAACACACTTTTGCAAGTCAAAAACACATGCAACTTGGACAAAAATCGCCACCTCTGACTTTAAGTCAATAATGACGGGCTTTTTGGGACCAAACGCATGTGTATTTTTTCTAAAAATCACCACCATATGTATTTTATGTTTAAAGTTCATAATGATGTGTTTTTTTAGAACATTTATATATGCAAACTCATTCAAAAATTACCCTCAATGACTTAAGACATACTTTTTAAAGCATTTTGCATATGTTTAAAAATCTCAACTTAACACATGTATCTGCATATAAAAACCCCACCTTTATAATTTGGGTCCAAAATATATTGATAGTGGAGGTTTAAAAGATGACTTGCATATGTGATGACATGCAATGTTGAATAAAAACCCCACTTTATTACATAAAAAGTATCTCATGTTTAAATTTACATGTAACTATTGTTTTAATGAAGAGATATGCAAAAGGACTGGAAAAGCCCACCATTACATTAGAAAATCATTAAAAACTATATTTAAAACTTATCAGAATGATGTGAAATTTTAAAATGGGGTTCTAAACGTACTTTACATGGAAATGACGATTTTATTTTATGCAATTATCAATAAAAAGCCCACTTTATAGGGATTTTTAATAAGGATATGCAATCAGGCCGAAAAACACCATCCGCATCACGCTTAATTCCCTAATACCTTGAGCTAGACAACTCCATTTGAGACCTAAGATAGCTCGGGACGAGCGGAATTTAAAATGCTACATTTCTAGGGCAACAGCAAGACTAAAAACAAAACACAAAAATAAGAAAAACGAAGAAAAGACTTGAAGGTTGCCAAAAGTCAACTGCTTGCAGTCGGAGAAGGAAAACTCGTTCTGAAAACAGTACATAGAAAAGCATGAAATCTAGAACAATTCAAGGATAACAAATTGTCTTTATAACACACCATTCAAAGTACTAAAACTCAGAGGGAACACCTATGAATTCAGGAGAAATTGCGTAGGGTTGCCCCGATTTTGTGATGTCAAAATTAGGGACAACAGAAGGGTATCTGGGTTTATAATTTTGGCCCTTAAAAAAATTATTGTGAGTTTTCATAAAATTTTCCTTCAAATTTTTTGGGAGGCTTTTATTGTTTGTCCATTAAAATATTATTGTGGGTTTGGTACAATTTTTTGCCTTAAAATCGTTTTGTAAAAGGGTTTTACCGTTTTCCCTCAAAAACAAAGTTTTGTATTATGATTCGTGTCTTGGGTTTTGATTGATTTTTTCCTTAAAAATCATGTTTGGTTTTTTTGATTTTATCCTCAAATCATTTCTGGAAATCATGATTGGTGTTGTTGGTCTTAGGCTTTTTTGATTTTTTCCAAAAAGAAAATCATTAGAGGGTTTTGTCAAAATTTTCCACAAAAATTGTGGTTTCTTGCAGTTGTTCTGGATCGCACCTAGAGTTGCTATGGCAACTGTCTGCACAAGGGTTTTCCGACTTTTCCTCAAAATTGTGGTTTCAATTTCATATTGGTGTCTCTAGCTACATGGAGTGATATCTTTGTTTCCCAACCCCAACATTAGGTTGGATTGTTTATGGTTATCTTGGTCATTTCCAGAAGTTTTGCAGATTCGGGGAGGGTCTCAGTAGTAGGCTCACGTCGCAGAATATTCTAATGTGAAGGGGGCAGCTTTCTATGCATCCATGATCAAAAGACCTGCAGATTGTCTTAGAATTTCTTTTGTAGGGTAGTTAGTATGATGACCATTAAGGGGGGTATTAAGAAAGTAATGCAATGTTTCTAATTGTCATCTTTAGTGAGTTTAGCTTTATTAGTTAGTTTCTATTTTCCTATGCAGTTAACGATTGTTTCGTTTAGAAACATCTTGTACTTTACTATATAAGGAGACTTCTTCTCCATTGTTTAATATCAAACTATCAAGTTTTATAACAAGGCATAGCTCTTCTTTTTTGTTTAATATATGTTAGGTTTGCTAGCATTAATCTTCGAGTTACTTCTGTTCACTTCCTTCATATGGTGGATGTTATTCTTTCTGTTGTCACAAAATTTCTGATGTTTTAGATTCGAGTGGTTAGCAGTGCACTCTGCTTGGAAACACTCTCCCCAATTTTAACAGATAAGATAAATAGTTTCTGAATGTGTTTATGACTAACTAAGAGCTATTTGGGTGGGAAATTAGAGATCTGGTATTTGTTAGGAACTTAGGATGACTAACATAGATAAGACATGTTATCTGGCAACAAACTGATTGCTATTTAATGGACACATGATTAATTCAGCTTTTTGTTTATGTTGGATAGTGGCCACCTCTATCTGCATTCATGTTGATTATTAGGAAAGCTCTCTCTTATTCTCCTTTCACTGCATTGCCATGTATTCATGTGATACTGTATGTTATACATTATCACAATGGAGATAATCTCATTCTTATATATCTTGTGTTGTTTCGCTGATCTGATTAGTGTTGTGATGTTTCTTTGCACAATTATAATAAATTAAACTCAATAAAGGATCAATTTTGTTATTATTGATGCTTATCTTTGTTGTGCTTTAATATTTTTGCAGAGTGATTGTCAAATGTTCATGGAATCACTTATATGCAAAACAGACAAGTGTGAGAAATTGTTGACATTTGATGCAAAAGTAAGTTTGGTATTTGGGTTGTTCTTATTTTTGAATACTTCTTTGTTTCTCAGCTTTTGAATGAATCCTATTTTCTCTTTTGGATATGCTCTGAACTATCCGTGTTTCTGTTTGTTTAATATTTGTGATCTTCTCTTGAGGTGCAATGCTTTGGTGCTCACGTAAAGGAGCATATGGATAGACAACTATTTTGACAATTACATGTATAGTTCAATGTGTTATTTCAACCTTGTTTTAATACAAAACATAATAGATTGGTAGTAAAATTGCTCTTTGAATTAGAAGAGAAGCTCCTTGTAAGTTAAAACTAACTTGTAAATGGACAATATATATTCACAATTTACAATTTTTACAATATTATCCCGGTGCTTTATGTTCATATTGTATAAAATGTAAATGTATGTCTCTTTGGTTTTGTCTATGGTAAAAGGCTAAATACTCTTTCACTGCTAGGAAAAAGATATTATGTTTTGTTGGTTTAAAAAATTTGCTCTAACTACATTCTTACGTTGTTTAATTTAAAATAGAGATTGAGTAGGATAAATGCACACATGAATGAATATGCTATGACAGAAATACAAAAGCGATGGTTGAAATTAAATGCATGACTTGGTACAAAGCTACGAGTTGCACTGCAAAGCTTTTAAATCCATTGAAGCAATATAACCCCCAGTAAGCATAACAAGACATCTCAAAAAATATTTATAAGCAAGATAAGTGTAATAAATGTCATTGGGTAGATAACAAAATCACAGTAACATTGAATACTTGATAAAACAATTTCAAAATAATGCAAGCATGGGAATTCCCATTGATGAAGCTTAAGTGGAAAATGACACTTATTTACATTGTTCAAAAAGCTGCATTAAAACAAATGAAATTTATTGTCTATTCCTCAACTCTAGCTATCATTTGCATGATGTGCAAGTTTTATTACAAATTATCTAGTCCGTTAATTCTAATGCAACTGCCTGTTCAATTGACAATCAAAGCTATTACAATTTTATCTCTTAATGCCTATATCTCTGATATGATGAGAGACAATTCAGCTTTTTTTTGGCACAGGCTAAAAGTAGACTCTTGTTAAAATTATGTTCTAGATGATGAAGCTAATGAATTTGATCATGGTGAGCCTTTTGAGATCCTGATAATTGACACTCTGAATCCAAAAGTCTTCTTGTAATGATTTGCATTGAACCTTGACCAGAAATTACAACTTTGAAGATCTTATTTAATAATCTGTCTTCATTCAGATGCTTTGTTGATCTTCTTAACTCTGCTTTAACAATTTTGATCTAAGATTTTTAAGCAGCAATTATGTTTAATTTTTCTAGAAATCTACACTCTTATTACTTCGTTGACATCCTTTGGTGCTGCTTTGAAGACTTCCTTTTTTTGGGTCTAAACTTTCATAAAAGATAAACCAATTAAACGGTGGCATATGAAACTTCTTATAGGTCTGTTTTATTTATGGTGACTGCAATTTTGAATTTTCAGATCAAACAAATGAAAGGGGAAAGTCCACCTTCTATCCGTGCCTGAATTCTGTTAGTTTTAAGGTCGTAATAGAGAGAATCTTACAATGATAATCGTGTTGATGCTGTGAATATATATTCTTACTGATTATGTATATGTATATTATATATATAATAATACTGATTATTAGTATGCTGCTGAGAGAAGACAATTGACACTGTTATTGATTGTCTTTCATAGCCCATACTGTTATTATTAATATATAAATGATGAGACACGACTGTGTAGAGTCATGACTCTACGTGGCTAAAGCCACGTCGAGTCATGCCTCTACACAGCCGTGTAGGCTGACGCTGTTTCGAATG
>MU223216.1:1078276-1098619 GCA_018584345.1 Thuja plicata
TCAGGACAGTATCTATGAGTATGACCAAACTTATCACATTTGAAACATTGCATTTTAGAGAAGTCTCAGTTTTTGTGATGTTTATTGGAATTTCCTACATGACTAGTGTTAGAATTTCCTTTCTTATATTTAAAATTCCTTTTATTTCTTTTGGAGTTTGAGTGATTATGAATTTGAAGAGCTTGAATTTTATTTCCTTTGGTAGGTCTGATTCCTCTTGATATTAATCGAGATTCCTCATGAGTGCAATCATTCTTGATCTGATCAAACTTGGGTAGGGAGGAACGTCCTGTTATACATTGACTAAATGATTCCCATGTGATGGGTAATCCTCTAAGGGCTATTAAGGTTAGCTCCATGTCATCAAAATTATTTCCAATGGTGGATAGTTGATCCCTTAGTTCTAAAATCTGAAGAAAGTAAGATGTAATGGTTTCCCCTTTATTCATTTTGAGATTTAGTAGTAGTTGTTTGAGTGTAAGAAATCTTCTTGTATTGTTAATCTAAAATGTTTCTTGGATGGTTTTGAATACTTCATAGGCAATTTTAAGTCTTGCTATGGAGTGGAGAAAATGATCTTTTATTGAATCAATTATAATCTTCTTGGCTTTGTTGTTACGTCTTTTCCAAGTTGCTTTTTCTGTTTCTTCTTCCAGCATGCTTGTATTTTCTTCAACATAAGACTCTAACTCTAGTTCTTCAAGCAAGGTAAGAATTTTAATTTTCCATGAGAAGAAATTAGATGCTCCTTCGAGTCTATCTTCTACTTTCATACTGCTGGCCATTTTTTTTTTCTTTCTTTTTATATTAAAACAATCAGTAATATAAATTTTAGTCTTGAGAGATTTCCTTCTATTGAGGCTCTGATACCATGTTAGTTTTAAGATCGTAATAGAGAAAATCTTACAATGATAATTGTGTTGATGTTGTATATATATTTTTACTCATTATGTATATATATATTATATATATAATAATAATACTGATTATTAGTATGCTACTGAGAGAAGACAATGACACTGTTATTGATTGTCTTTCACAACCCATACTATTATTATTAATATATAAACGATGAGACACAACTGTGTAGATTCATGACTCTACGTGGCTAAAGCCACGTCGAGTCATGCCTCTACACAGCCGTGTAGGCTGACACTGTTTTGAATGAGGGCGCATGATATATTAATGTGTTTGTATAACCATTAGTTAATGGTTATCGTAACACATTAACAATGTGTTACGATAACCATTAACTAATGGTTATCGTATATGGCAGCGACTGTGTTTCATTTTAATGAAACCCAATAACACTTAATCGGTTGTGAGTAAATATCGACTGTTATAAACAACGATTACTAATTGCATTATAGTTTAATATTAATAATATTAATATTAGTAATAACATATCACATATATAAATAAATAAATATATAAATAAATAAATATATATATATATATATATATCGAATATATGTTTATATTAATCAATTCGATGCTATAATTTAACAAATTCCTTCCTTCAGCTAGTGTTTTTTAGAAAATGATAAAATCTTTGTAAATATGTGCCTCACTTTCCCTTGGCTGGGCGTGATTTTCTTTACGTGTCAGCTCTTTGTTAAGGCTACAAACTCATGTAAACAGTGCACTTAGCACAAGCTTTGATTTAGGCGCATTTTTTTGAAGTGTACTCTAGATTTAAAATGGTACCTTATGCTTGGTTTTCTCCTTTTGAAAAAAATATTCAAAATTTTAGTTTTTAATAATATTAATTTCCTGACATAACACACAACTTGACCGAAAATTACTATATCTGACTTCAACTTTAACCCGATAAACTGGCTGCACGAATGGAAGCAACTACAACAACTCTTGACGCACAATTGGTGATGATGACAAATTGACAAATCAAGAGATTGGGTTTTGATGACGAAGAAGTTTGATGCAGCACAATTGAGTTTTGGATTGGGTATATCAATTATTCATTCTTATTTAATATTGTCTTGTCTTAATTTTGGGTGCATCTTCTTTATGCTTTAGATGATAAATAATTATCTGATTACAGCTACTACTGTACAAATGTTTTGGCATTAGCAGCATGTACATCATTTTTACTTTCTATGATATAATTGGAAGTTTCATGCAACATCCTGTAAGATCTAATTAAAGTTTTACACTGAAGAATTAGAAATGACATAGTTATTATCTGTTTGAAGATGAGACTATTTCAAGCCAATATAATCTCATTGAGCTTAAATTAGTTTTTGCATATAAAATCTTTTACAGGACTGAAGATTCCAATAGGTAGTGAACTTTAACGTGGAAGAGCAGTTTCACTAATTTCAGTTATTTCTAATTATTTTTTTAAAGTTTTAAATTTGTAATTTTTTTATATTAACAGATGTGTTAGTTCAAATCATTTTCCTTCAAATCATTTATCTTTTGAACTCAAAATGGCAGTGATATTTTGGCTTGCTGCCCTGTTTGTAGTGCTCTTGTGGATCTGGGGATGATGTTCCATTCCTTGTAATTTAGGCTGCTGGTAATGGAGGAGGTGTTACAGACATTGCACTTGCAGCCTATCCTGTCAGGCATCCAAAAAATATTACTCATTCATGCACATCAGGGAGATCTCCATTTCCAGCTGTTGATGTTTTTGTGGAGTCTGTTTCTTCTGTGGGAAATATTCCAGGTAGTGGTCATTTCTATATTGTATCTTTTAAAATTATATTTATTGCACGCACACCTGTCTATCACCTGCCCAGACAAAACATAATTTCTTCTAGCTTGGTTTTTGTTGGTGGTGGAAGAGTGATGTGCTTTAGATTCCTAACCTATTCAGATCTGGATATGATATCATCCTTATCTTTCCTAAAGACAATGTTTCTCATGTCATTTATATACAGGATGATTGGAATGGATGTCTATTTAATTTTTGGAGAACCAATTTGATTTAAGCGTCTCCTCTAATGTAGTAAAATTTGTCTGATTTTTGGATGATTGAATGGAGAAGCCCGATTTGTAGATAGGAATTTTTTACTATGTTATTTGATAGTTGTGATGCCAACTTAGTTTGCTTTTTTTAGTTGTTGGCTAAGGTGGTGTAAGTTATCAAATGGTTATGAACGGTTAAATGGTTAATTCCAATAATTGAGGTTTAACTGACACTCTTGATGCCTTATTATAACACCACCAGAATCAGGGAAAGGGCAGTGATTTATAGAAGTTCTTCCTCTACTGTTTGTTTAGTAATTGGACAGTATCTCTTAAATAAAGCATCAGTTTCTATATTTTCATGCAATCATTTTGTGAGTGAATTGTTATACCTATCATTTACTTGTCATACAACTTGTCTGATACTGTACAACTGAATAATAAACATCACAATTCATACACAGAATGATTGATGGGACTATGGAAATTGATGCTTAATTCAAGAGGCACTGTCCACTGACCTACAAGCTGTACAGCTGGGCCATTATATAAATAAGCATCCTTTCCTTGACTTTGGAAGTTGTTTAGTCTCAATTGTTAATAACATAGTTATTGGGAGACTGGGAGTGGTACTGGTATGCATTTTGAAAAGAAGTTGAAGATGAGAACTTGGAGATGCCAAAAATTCAAATATGTACGTACATGCATATATATATATATATACAGACACACACATACACATATGTGTGACATTTATAATTGAATATGCAAGGGTTTATGATTTATATTAGACCTTCCATTTTGTTTCTAGCATAGCAACATGGTGATTGTTCTTGGATGTCATGGTTTTGACAATATTTTTACCACTCCTTTAGATGAATGCTTTACAACAAAAGTCACTTTTTTTCAAAAGCATCTAAATTCGCTTCTTGGGCACATCTAGAGGTGAAATTCGGTTTGGGTTCGCTTAGGTTCATCCACACCGAACGCACAGAGGACTGGATTGGGACTCAGAGGATGTAGGGGAAGGAGTCGGTAACCTAGTATGTATGCATGTCTGTGTGTGTCTATATATATTATATATATAATCCTACAATGAATATGCAAACTTTAAAGAATGTAAAATACTTAAATATTTAAAATAAGAAAAAACAATATTAAGATAGATGTCAACAAAAGAAAAGAATAAATATATTGAAATTGGATAATCTTCATAATTATAAAAATTTATTGTTTAAAGCCATAATTGTCTTGAGATGGGAGACAAAAATGAGAGGAGAATCCCATTTCTAAGAACATAGCATAGAATGACAATATTTTCAATCCATTTATAGAGCATATCTAAGAAACATGTATGAGTGGTTTCCCAATTTTCAAGCTATGCTTCAAGGAGATGTTTAAAGATGCAAATAATTTTCATTTGTGTCATGTCCGCTTTTTAAACTAAAAGAACTAATAGTATTTTAAGTTGGGCCCAATTAGGTTTATTTCAAGTGGGCAACTTTAGTATTTCTTTTTCTTGTTAGATAAGATTGCTGCTAGGGATGCAGTATAATAATAAAGATAAAAAAGATGTTACATTGTTTTGGCATAGCCAACAAAAACCAGGGAGACCAACTTGATAAACCCCTTCCCTACTATATCTAGAAGTCTAGGCCCAAACAAAATCGTGGGCAATTTACTAAAAGCTTCCTAAGTTATTTACATTATCAACAACAATAACTTAGAGCTGAATACATAGAACCGTGTCGCTAGGGCTCCTAGCTCAAGTTGGCAAGTTCATGAAGCCAATCTAGGTTAAAAACCGGTTCCAAATTAGTAATTCACTTGAGGTAGTCACAGCTTGGTCAAGCCTTGTCTTGGTGTTGGCAAAGAGACATGGTACAAAGGTTCCCCAAGAATGGGAAACTAATCCACCACAACATCCTCCTCCAAGACTGCTTGAATGTCACATGACCTCGACATTGACACCCATGCGCACATCCACGACGACTTCGTCTAGACGATGCAAAACGTTTTCTTAAAAAATGATAGAGATAACAAATAGACCATCTCCTTCGATTTGCTAAGGTCGAAAAGAGTCACAACAAATCAAGAGGAAATGTTTGTACTGACATGATATCAACTGTTCATCTGCCATTATGCTCCTTCAAAACTGCCTTCAGACTTTGGTCAGAGATAGCATCGAGAATAGCAATTTGTCACTGCGAACATGTAACCCTCACATGAGTGTCCATGCCTACATAACCAAAGCCTAACCGCCAAACTTTGTAGATGCTCTTCATCTTGCCCGTGCAAGGAGATACACAACTCATCATCTACCTTCGCATGCGCGAGCATATTACGAGGTTGTGGGATGGAGATTTATTCATCCCACATGCAGTCACTCCCACAAGAGCCTTACAAGCCCAAAGGTACATTAAAAATCAGTTACTTTTGATGCACTTGAGTTCTGCTTGTCATAACTGTGCCAAGATGGCAAGTTTGCATAAATCCCTTCACCATGTGGGAAATCACATTCTTGAGAAGCCTTCTAAGCTATCAGACGATGCCCAAATGAAGAGGACTTAGCTGGACATAATTGATCTAAGGGAGTCTCAAAGGAATAATAATATACCTGCCAGTATGTCCATCATTGTCTACTAGCCTAAATCCAACATAATAATTGCAATCTTAGAGGCAATGTTTGTATTAACTTGGTGTTTGTGGGTGTGTTGTCCTCAATTTTGTATTCGCAAAACTGGGGCAATCCTATGGAAAATTTTGTAGGTTAAATTCTCTAAGGCGTTTTTTAAATTGCTTTTGCTTGGTCTTGTGTTTGGTTTTTGGTTTTATTTTTGTCTTAGATTAATGGGATTTTCAATTACGCTTGTTTTGAGCTATCTTAGGCCTCAATCAGAGTTGTCTAGCTCAAGTTATTAAGGTTTTAAGCATGCTGCAGGTGGGGATTTTCGGCCTAATTGTACGTCCTTATTAAAATCCTTCAAAAGCGGGGTTTTTATTGCTAATTGCATGAAATAAAAATGTCATTTACATGTAAAGTGGATTTAAAACTCCACTTTAAAATTTCACATCATTCTGAGAAGTTTTACTTATAGTTTTTATTGGTTTAATATGTAATGGTGGACTTTTTAAGTCCTGCATGTTATATTATTATTACTATAAGTTACATATAAAGATTATGTTTTAAATGCAATTAGGTGGGGTTTTTATTTGACATTGCATATCATCACAATGCAGATCATGTTTAAAACTCTACTGTCAATGAAATTTAAGTCCCAAGTCTCTGAGGTGGGATTTTTAAAGACAATTACATGTGTCAATTTTATTACATGTGTAAATTCATTTAAAAACTTCATTATTGTGTACGCTTAATGGTGTCTTTTTAAAATGCAATTACATGTTATTTCAAAACATGTATTGACTCTTATGAATCCTGTTATAAAGCAAAGGTGGCAAATTTGGATGCATTTACATGTTATCTCAAACATGTGTTTGATTCTTAAAAGCCCATTTTTATCCATGATGTCTTGGGTGGCGATTTTTAGCATGATTGCATGTTGTGTTTGCATATAAAAGAATATGTATTTGTCTTTTGAAAACCCGTGAACACTTAATGAAAGCCTGATTTAACTAAGGGTGGTGATTTGGAGGAGTATTACATGTTTATTTAAACATGTAAATGCCATCTACTAGCTGCGTTTCTTCCCTAAAGCCCGTTGTAAAGTTCAGGCAGTGATTTTGAAAGCTTTTACATATTGAAAAGTTTATATGATATGTTTGCGTGAGATGTATTGCATCCTCTAAATCCTGTTTTTCTTCAAAAACATCTTTTCTAATGGCGATTTGGATGTAATCTCTTATTGAAAGCCCATCATTGATTGATGTGAGGTCCCAGCGCTTGCAAATCGATTCTAAAATCCCGTCCAAGCCTTACTAGGGCCCGCGGTTATAAGAAACTGTATTATTTTGTTTGAATTTTGGCAACACAAGGTCATCGATGGTAAAAATGACATTTTTGTGAGGCAAATACACATTCTGAACTTGCATTTCGAGTTCAGAAGGCCCCCTAGGGCATTTTTGACGCCAAACTTTGAAAGAGAATGAAGTTTGCAGAGTTTGTAGTCATTTGCGACTCTCCAAACCAGCATTTTGCGTGTTAAGAGATTCACCATTTGTCAAGAGATTTTGCCAAGACTGGTTATACGCATTTAATGGATGATGTTTTTTATTTGACTTAGGACTGATTAATAGCTCAATATAGCTGTGTTTTGGGAGATTGCTTGCATTTGTGGCCGATGTTTAGTTTTCTTGACTATTTTGTGGTCATTTCTGCATTTCGTAGGGCATTTTTGGTTCAAATCTGGGTCGAGTTTGATTAAGTGTGGGTCGTTTTTGGCTTAAAAATGAAATTTCTTTGCAAAATCCCAGTGTTTTTTGTGTTTTTCTTCCAAAAATTTGTTGCGCCAAGGGTTTGTATGATTTTATTTGTCAATTTCAGATCTGAGGATTCGCATTATCAGAGATCACCAAAATAAGAGTGCAAGAATGTTACGTGCAATTTGTTCATCTATGAATGACTTATGAGACCCAACCAAGGATAAAGCATAAAGCTGCAGACCATGAATATGTAAAAACAATCATTTTGAAGCTGCTCCAGTATGTGCAAGTTTAGACAAAAGCTACAATAGACCCTCATATTATCTTCATGCCTTCATTAATAGTTGTTCCAGTTATATTGAAGCTTTAAAATCAATTTTGAACAATTGATGGTAATTTTCTGTGGAGTGGAGGAATATTTATTGAAAAAATGCTTAGGATAAGGGCATTTTGAGGAGAACAGCAGATTGATACCTTTTTAGACAACATAATGGACAGTCAAGTGTAGTTCCAATAGCTTTATGATAGCCATTAGTAACAAATACGAAGATGCAGATTGGTTGCTAAAAAGATGTTTCAGTGTCTCTTTACTATTCAAATTCATACTAGTGACAAAAAGAAGCATAGAGATTGGTCCTATGACAATTCAAGCAAAGCTGGAAATGGCGGCTAATGCAAGTGGGAAGGTTTCGTTTCTTAAAAACGTGTTCATACTTCAAGCTTCTCACTTCAATTTCATTAAGAGAATTTCCCCATAAAAGCTCGTTGTAAATTTGATTACGAGAAGCATAAGTTCTCATTTGTGAAAGCTCTCGCAAAATAATGTTCTAGTGCAAAGTTCATCCCCTTTATATGCAAACTATAACGAATTAATTCTTTCCCTCAAATAATGAGGATTCGTGTTGCAAGAGGAAAAGTACTTCGCATACGGTTGTCAAGAAAAAAAAAGTGACCTTCCTCGAACTTTGTTCTTCAAAATACGAAATATGGTGTTCTTCCCAACATGTAATTAGGTTTGAAAATTCTAAATACGGATTCCAAGTTGTAAAAGCATACGAAGCAGGAACAACTGTATGGTGGAGCCATACAAGAAAAGGGGCGAACGATGAAATGATTGCGAGCATAGAATGCTTTCAAGACTGAGATGGTCATGAAACATGAAAATGTGCTTTTCCAATAAAGTCTTTTTGAGATGCAGAATGATCCAAAATGCAGGTTTTGGTTCGAGATGCTTTCACCAAACAAGACCACATCAATTATCAGGTATCCTGTATCGGCATGCAGAACGACAAAGGATTATGTAGTAGAAGTTGTGTCTTGTTAGGCACCTAGTTTATTTTCATTATGCAATTTGTTTTTTTTTTATAGATTACATGTAATGTAAAAACAATGATGTAATTGCATGTGATAGTATCACGTGCAACGTTGTTCCATGTAAGCATGTTGCAAGTGCTTTAAGCCCTGTAGCATTGAATAAGTCAAAGTTAGTTAGTTAGAGAATAAGTCAAGGTGGTTAAGGGTTTTCCCCTTCTTTCTCCACCTTTTTCTCTCCTCGTTTCCTATATAAAGGAGGGAGCTCATTGTAAATAATCATCTTATGGCAATGCACAAAAATTTTGCCAGTTTGTTTGTGCACTCTAAGAGTTTGTGCTTGGATGTAAATCAGATTGCTTTCAATAGATGGGGCAAATTGCTTTCAAACTTTGTGTTGATTCAAGGTGTTATGTGACAACATTTTATGGATATTGATTGTGAGTTTTGGAAACTTTGAGCTGCCTATTGCATTCAGAGCCAATTTAAACTTTTGAAGACTTTGTGCTGCAGGAGGACAAATTTTTATAGACAGTGGCTACAATTACTTGAGTTGAAGACTTTGGGCTTTAGTTGTAAGTATTTTTATTAAATTTGAGAGTATCCAGTAAGAGACTTTGTGCCTTACTAGTTATCCTACTTGAATCCTCATTCGTGACAAGCGCGGGAGACTTTGGGTTCCTGTATTTGTTTCACAAAATATATAAGTAAACTGCTGTCTTAAGTGTTGTTCTTACGTCAACTCTTAAGCCACCAATATTATCATAGCAATAGGAATTTGTCTTTATTTTAGTTCAGTTTTCGTTGAAGCCACCTACGACCTACGATAAGAAGGGAGCCTCCCCTATTGTTGAGAGGGGAAAGAAATTTCACACATTACTCTCTAAAGTTACAATTTTGCCAAGTTGTAGTCTTAGTTACTTGCAAAATTTTTAGGCAACAGGGTCATCAACATGAAAGTATTGTGTTGTTGGTAAACAAATTTGTCATTGTGATCGTTTCTCTGAAACTAACCCTATTTGCCTAATGAATAGTGAAAACTATTCCAACCATAGTTCAAAATATCGTTATCGACAGCTTATCGCAAATGGCAAAAAAAAATTGCGGGAAAATATCGGAGATAAATCGGCAACTTATCGACAAAAATGTCGGGAACTTAAAAAATTGCTTAAATTTAATTTGAAATGCATTTTTTGCAAATTGCTCTAAAACGCTGCAAATCACATTTTTTCCGCTTCAAACCCTTTTTTCCTCTCCCAAACACCAATTTGCAAACAAGAAAATGTGAAATAACTGCTTTTTGGGCCATCAGTCCCTATTAGCAAACTGTGGCAGATATTTTGGTGAAATATCGCCAATATTTTGGCAATAAGTTCATGTTTTTTCAGCGATAAGTTTGAAACTTATCTGCGATATGTACTCCGCGATAAATTTACGTGTTTTATTGCGGCCTCCAACTTATCGCGATAAATTTACTTATCGGCGATATATCTGCCATATTTTAATTTCCAACACTTGGAGAGAATGCTGTGAAATTGCAATCTTCCTCTGTATTGGAGAGGGGCAACCCCCTTGTATGCTTGGGGTTTTTGTGTACTTTTAACCTGAAAGTACAAAAAGGAGAAAAGACAAAACTAAAGAAAATTGAATAACAAGAACCTCAACGATAGACCTACAAATATTGACTGAGATTCCACGATTGATAATGATTACAAAGGAGGTTTGTCACAAAACATGTTTAGCACCGCAATGATGATGAACAAAGAATCACAAATCTCGACATACAAAGTGATAGACTACTTCATCATGTTCAAACCAAGATACCAAAGCCTTATTGTGTATCATTACATTAACTACATAGATTATCAATATCTTACACATGCATCAAATGTTACCAACTTAACATACGAGAAGTCAGCAATGATAACACGTGAATACATTTAGAATGCGCGAACTAAATTGCATTTTTCATTATATAATTCCAAAGTCATCTCTTTAAATAATGTTAACATAAAAGTTATTCAAAATATCTTAACAATTTCTCTAGAGTTTTCCCTTTGTAAGAGTTCCCCCATTTACATTACAAGTTGCCTTGTATTTATAGGCTCCATGGGATAAGTACCTAGTAACTAATTTAATTGCTATCCCCAATTACCTTTGCATTTTGGGTTAGAAACTACTTTACTTTCGTGCAAAAAGAGTTGTTAGAAACCACTCAACTTTTGCATGAATAAAGCTTATTTTCTAACCTAATACAATTATGCGACAAAAGTCACTTTCACAAAAATATAACATAAACGCATAACTTTGAGGAAAGAACAAGTTATTGGTTTTGTGGGGATGGCCATTATGCCTTCTTCCAATCCACGAATCATACACTTTGATTGTGTTATCCCATCCATGAATTTGTAATCATCTCACCTCAAAATTTGTGAACCCACATTCATATAGGTCCTTCACAATTTCATCCACATCATTTACAATAGGTGACACCAAACTCGCTAGTCCCATAATATTGTTGCCATTGGTATCTTTAATATGTATTATTTCCCTATCACATATGAGGGATTCTCATTCCCATGAAGTTGCATTAGGGATTGTG
Source organism: Thuja plicata (assembly GCA_018584345.1). Lineage (NCBI taxonomy): Eukaryota > Viridiplantae > Streptophyta > Pinopsida > Cupressales > Cupressaceae > Thuja > Thuja plicata. Next base: position 1,089,501 of record MU223216.1, read on the forward strand.
TCTGCATGGGTTTCATGCATACTTTAGTTCTTTGTGTTAAAATATCTTTTCTCCACAGTGACAACAATTGTGGTATTCCCATTCTCACAACTTTTATTTATCATCTTACCATTTAGTTACTCATGAATGTAACTCTTTGAAGGAACACACTCTGAAATGTCTTTATGCCCGCCAATTGCATTTGCTTCAAAGTTTCTAAAGCCACTTCAATAAATCTGTTTTATGCAATCATTGCTATCGTTGTATTCCATGAGATAACGTTTCTTTGAAGCATACAGTCTGATAGTTCACGTGTCAACTTAGATGTATGGTTATGAGATTGCATTCCAACTATAATATCTGACGAAACTCCTCACAATGTTTCTGCGTTGGCACAACCTTAGAGGATGTTGGCAAAGGTTGTTGAATTGGCCCCATCCCTGCCAATTGTATTTGCTCAAAAGTTGCCAAAAGACTTTCCAACAAATTAATTCTATGCTCGTGCAACAGTCATTGCATCCATTTATTGATGCGACACTGCTTTAAGGCATTCTGTCAAATAATTTTCTTAGTTGTGCTTCTATCAGTTCTTTCACATTTCACAATAATACCTGCCAACACAAATGTTTGTACCCTATTCAAAATCATCCATAGTGGCATGGCTAGGACACAGGCAATGGACAATGGTTCCAGCTTTGCATGACCGTGAGCTTTGTTGATTTGAGATATTCTAAAGCCTTTTCAATTGACCATTTTTATTAACAAAATGCAACTATTCGATTCCATGAGATGACAACCATCTTGAGCATTCGATAGAACAGTTCACGTGCACCATTAGTGCTTCAAGGTGCCATGACTTTCAAGGCATCCAGTTAAGCAATTTTCAAGCATTGTCTATGATTCTGTATTTTGCATGCACACATATGACATCTGTCTAAAATTTTTGTAAAGCCTTTTCAATGGCTTTGTCTTGTGGTATCTTGGCAGTCATACATTCCCTGAAATGAAATCTCTGTTGTAGTAATTTGCTAAATAACCCACGTGCATTCTCTTTGATTCCACAATGTACATGCATGCAAACCTTTTCAACAAATCCATCTTTTGCAAATCCATTCCATGAGAGGATTTCTATTAAAATTGTTTGCGTGCCTTGTTATGTGCTTCCACACTTTTTGTATTCACAACTCTAGCATTTCCAACCATATAATTTGACAAAAGTTTTCTTTTATTACATTGTAACTGGGAGATGCATCTCCACCCCTCCGAGACACGTCTTGGAGACGAAGATGCATCTCCAAGACTTTACGTGTACCCAAAGACCTAATAAATGAGCGGAAACCTCATTTCGACATCTCCCCCCATAACCAATCTCTGTCCAAGTTTTATGGCGTCTCCCACACGTCTCTAGGCGAAAGAGGCACCTTAGAAACAAATAATTTTTTTAACATCATTTTTCGCTGCTGGAAGCCGAGACGTTGCCATTCGAAGCCCTAGTTTACTGTTTTTAATGTTCAAACTTAAACCTTTCCATTGTTCTTATTTTCAAAGCTCAATGTTATGATATTTCTTGAAAATTATTAAATTATATTAAAAAACAATTGCTGTCTCCAAGTACCCGTCTCCTATTTTTGGAAATTAGCCGCACCAGTACTGGTACCAATCTCCAAAGTTTCCAAGTCTCCCCATCTCTAGGTGACCTTGTTTTATTATAATTGATGAATGTTCATCAGATTCCCTAGTTTGGCACTTGCAGGAGGATGTATGAAAAGGTTGTAGAAAACCACAAATTACATTTGCTTGTTTTTGGGTAGTTATAAGGTTGGAGTATGGAGTACGCGATGGGAAAACACTTGAGCATCTCCAACCATTTTGGAGTATAGGATTATTAACTCGTTTGCTGTGCTGAGTATTTGATAGGCAAATATTTGTGCATTTTTAACTTCTTCCCTGTACGGAGTGTGGGATAGGCAAACATTTGTGCATTTTTATCTCCTTCCAGTACGGAGTATGTGATAGGCAAACATTTGAGCATTGTTGGTCCTCTAAGTACAAAAATAGGAAATAATAATAATAAATTATTTTGAAAATAATTTATTATTCCCCATTATAATTTAATCACCCGGTTTACAAAAATCAGCATAACTTTTGATTGGTAAAGTATGTGGCTTTGAAATTTTAGCCAGGTGTCGAGGAGAATAAAATGATCTAAACCCATAGGAGTTTATTCATGATGAGGCTTTTTAAAATGATAATTTAATGTTTTTTGAATATAGGTTTGCAAAAATGTAAGCTTTAAAATTTCACAAACAAGGAACTGGAATTTTTGTGAAAATTGGCCACATTGCTTGAAATTGTACCAGATTAATGCTCATAAGACGGTTCCCTTTGATGCTTCGTAGTTTTCAAGCTTTGATTATTTTTGGGTTTTCACCAATAAGTCGGAGCATACACACATAGGACATTTTACATATGTTCACTAGGACTGAACCCGAAATTTGTGAATGTGGCATGACCATTTGAAATTGGATGTTCACAATGAATTTAATGATAGTGCAAATGGGTTACACAACTAATAACCTGCAATAAAGTTCATAAATGGAGGCTTCGGACTACACTTACATATACACCCATCATGACAACTCTCAGAAAGTCTGACATTGAATTTAACACAAAAGTTCAAAATTTTGAATGTATGAAACTCTAGGCAACACGCCTATGACTATTCTCACTGCACGCAGAACTAGCATAGATTTGGATTTGAACATGTTTTTCAGACATAGGTTAGATACTTCTCACCTAAAGGTAATTTGTCTCATTTTTGCAATGAGATGGATTGTACTTCTTTTCGATTGGTGTGCTCATCACATCCTTTTCATTTTAATCTCACCTCACCTTAGTTTAGAGGTAAATCTCATCATTTTCACTAGTTCATTTGCGTACCTCGGCTGGAAATTCCCATGGGCAAAAGGACCAGGTATCTCATCCACTTAAGAGTGCAATTTATTGTTTCATAATGCAGAGGGAAGGTGAATCCTCTACAATAAATCTCCACAAGTTCGCCTCTCCTGCGTCTAGAAATTCCCTTGTTAATCACCACATTAGTGAGTTTATTTGCCTCTTTGTTAGCTTCAAAGTTTACGACATACATGCTTAACATGAAAACCTTCAAATTTATTCATGAACTCCCAACAACAGTGGTATATAGTATAATTTTCAGTCTGGACTTGCTATTTCTAATGGCAATGATAGTTATTATGAATCTCCCCCAATAATTAGTTGATTCAATCCAAGTTGAATTCCTATTTAGAGACCAAAGAATACCACTTCATTATTTGTTCCTAAAGGAAGTTTCTTCACCGCTGCACCAAATATGATGCCATCTTGATTCCTAATTATGCATCCTGCTCTTGACAGACCTAGGTTTTCTCTAGATGCCCTCTCAAAATTTAATTTGAACCATCCTACATCTGGTGGCTCCTATCTTGTTTTATTTCCTGCTTTCGATGAACGTAAGCTTTCCCATGAAAGGGGTGTTAAGTTTTCAGATTTATGCAAGGAAATTACAACCTATAGAAGTCTTTTAATCTTGAAACAAAGCAATACACAAAGTAAGCAAGGAGTATGGAAGAATGGTACCTGATTCGTACTTCAAAATCTGCTAGATGAAGGCTCTCATCAATCTCCTTTAATCAGGGCCATCCAGCCCTTTATCTTCTCATCATATGCTGATCACAGTATGAGGTAATTGCAGATCCAATTGCTATAGGTCTTCAATCCAAACTCTTTTGTAGATCACACTCCTATAATGTGAAATGTTGCACTATCAAGTATTGGATCGCTGATCCAAATTACTTAGCATGTCTTTGTATTGCATCAGATTTGTATCACCATTTTATGTTTGACAAATCACATCAATTTAATGTTTGAAGTCTGATATAGGTCGCACAATACAGCTGCTCTAATTTGCCTTTTAATGCATGATATCTCGCACATAAATGAGACTTCATTGGCTGCACTAAATCGCCGATATAAGGTGGATGATCAGCACCAGAAATCTGATCATCATTTGCTTATGCAATTCACACTAGTCTGATCCAATTCGCTGGTATATTTCGCACTAGTTGAATGCATAATGGCAGATGAAAATCACTGAGTATGATCGATTCTTGAGAGGGAGATCATATGTTATGTTTTTGATATTTTCTCCACCAAGAATCAATTTACTTATATATGCAAATGGAGTGTCTCCTCAAGAGGCTGACTTGGATAATTAAATAATAAATATATTTACCCAAGAGGATGACTTGGGTCCTCTTTATTTATTATTTAGCTTAAACCATTTAAGCATATAAAATCGACTTTATTAATAAACAATAAATATTAAATATTCCTTATATTTAATATTATTATTTATATATCTAATAATAATAATAAATATATATTCTATATATTTAGTATTACTTATCCAAGGTGTAAGATATTTGCCGTAAAGGCCATAATATCAACAAGGGGAAGGCCAATGCAATAATAATTTTTTTTCATTTTTTAACATTTTATTTCAATTTTAGTTCAAAAAGGGAGTTTTGGATGCAATCTAAAACCATTTTAAAATACTTGGAAGGAAAGGAAAATTAAATAAAAGTAAATTAAAAGAGGGCCCGAAAGTAAAGTCCCTATAAAAGAACAGTCAAGGCTCACATCAAATCATCCATTATCCATTATCATTTTTTCAAATTCGAATTCTAAATTTGCATCTAATTACTAAAGTCCTTTGTTAGCAATTCCCAGAGGACATAAACCCTCTTAGAATTTCTTAGTTTTAAGGATGGAAACCCTCATCTCCAACTGGACAGTTCTACATAAGGATTGCATTTGTGTTAAGTGAGGGAACAATTTATATTTGCAAGCAAAGTCTATATCATCAACAATATTGAGAGTTTGAAACTATGTTCATATATTGCTAGTTTTCCATTGTAATGTCCCTGGTTACTCTCCTTATATAATTACCTGCAAAACAGACGTTAGTACATAATATTATTCAATACTTGTGACACTTACTCTATTCTAAGTTAGCAAGGGGGGATTGACCCTAGGACTGCCTCTATGTCGGGCTTCACAGAATTCCCAATTCTCGTCTTGAGGGATACAAGACCCACTCTAAGCAATCGGGCTATCAACCATCTTCCATAGAGCCCTGCTCCTAGGTTCTCTTGGATACGGACACCGTTATCCAAGTCTATGCATATGCATATGACTGGCTATCAGTAGATATACTGCCTATATGAAATTATAATAATCTCGGGACCAGGGAAACTATAATAATTTCCTCCCATCTCTATTGAATATAGAATTCATTTTATATGGTATCCAAACCTGCCTTTTTGGGCACATACCCTGAGACTAGGGAAACCATGACAATCTCCTATAGCTCCCCTACAGATATAGGAATCCCATCTCTAATGAATATACTATTCATTCTCTATGGTATCCAATATCATCCTTTCCGGGATCCCATCTCTAATGAATTTTATCATTCATTCTATATGGCATCTGGAATCATTATTTAGGACACACAGAATTGTACAATATTAACATTGATTATAAAACTAATACTAAGTTTATTCAAATAGAACACTTAATTTTGTAGAGTAGATGTAAAGAATTTTTCAATGTTAAATTTCATAAATTGCATATATATATATATATATTATTAATTATTCATGAAAGTTTATATTACCAAAATAGTCGAACTTTGTTGACTGCTGTTGCTGTGCCCACTGTTGCTCTTTTAAATATTAGTCCTCTGTTTCCTTGTTTTTCTGTTCTGTGTCTTTACATCCTCGCGATGTAAGTATTTATATGAGAGAGGGAGGGGGGGTCACGTCCCCTCCACTCTCGGTTGCACCCTTAGGGGTGTGACTGGTCGCGGCCATAAGGCTGCGGCCCAGTCACACCACTAAGGGGGCGACCCTGTGGTGGCGGCCATCATACATTGTTTTTAAATTGTAATATATATTATAATATATGGTATGAAATATTATTTGTTGTGTTATGATATTTGTTTAATAAATATTATTTATTGTATATACAGTATAGCATATATATATTTCAATATATATTACAATATTAAATTTTATTTGTTATATTATGATCTTTGTTTAATAAATATTATTTATTGTATTTATATATATTTCAATATATATTACAATATATTTAATTATTATTTGTTATATTATGAAAACCTTATTTTATTCATTTTTCAACATATATTGTAATGTGTTATATTTATAATGATGATTAACACATATATTAATAACATATTGTTATTTCCAATTTTTTAACAATTGTCTTTAAACTACTAAGGTAACAAGGATTATAATTTACATAACCACTTGGTTTAGAAAATGCATTATTCAAGGGACATCACATCCATATTATTCTTTTTGTCATGTTTTTATTATTTTATCAGTTATTTGTAAGATTTAAATATTATTTTTGCTGTTTATAATATTATTATTATTGTTATATTGCTAACCAATTACCACCATACCAAATTAAGTATGAGATTGCCTTATGTAACTTCACCGGTAACATCTATACCTTTTGTATTTGCAAAAAAGCCTAAATGCAGCCTAATGACTTGCTTGTATATCCTTTAGAAAGGCTGTTCTTATCATAAGCACAACTATTTGGAAATAACTGCTAGCTGCTGTACCTTGTCTGATGGGGGTCGCAGTCAACTCCAAGGCTGACTGTTATTTAATCTGCCACCAGCCATGACACAGCTGATAACGTTTCTCTAAACTTATTTATAATATGGGTTTTCTGTAAGAGCTCTGCTAGACTCTTTCTTCCCTGATTACTGTTCTCTGTAATTTTGTTGAAGTTTTTATGTTTTGCAAATTTTTTTTTTTGTGTTTTCAGATGTATATGCTTTTTTGTTTGTTTTCAACCATGAATGAAAAATAACAGATACAAGCAACTAAAGAAATTAGGAAACCAATTCTTGCGATCACACCTTAAATTTCTTTGCAAACCCTTATTGAAAGCTATTTACATAAGCAGCTATTACAAACCAACACTTAATTGAAAAAGAACCTGGGAGATTATTGTTGCTGCTGTTCGATTCTCTTTCTGAAGGCCGAGATTTTGATTATATATATTTGGATCTGAAGAGGATGAACAGGATGAAAAGCTGAGACTGTTATTGCCTTAAATCTCAGGTTTGTAATGCCGTAGTCTCCCTGTGTCTAACGGCATCCATGAATTCCCATGCCAAAGGCTGAGATGTAAATGTATATCAGACTTCAACACCAGTCGCCAATGATAATTGCAAAATATTAATTCAACTCTCACGCCAAGCATAAACAATTCACAAAATATTTTTTCGAAACACAAGAATGCACAAATCACTGGTGATGTGCCGCCAGTTCTAAGTGCAAATCGCAGTCAAGAATTCCCAATTCTCACACTGAGTAATTCTGAACACAAACCCTCAAATCTCCAATATGCTCCAGGAAGAATAATGTCTAATGAGATGGTTCGAGTTCCCCAAAATGATTGCTTTTTAATCCGTTCCTCCTCCATGCGAATTGCTTCTGGCTTACAATTCACATGAAATCCCAAACTTGACGTCAAGCATAGTATTTGAATGTTTGTAATATAATTAAATAATGTCCCTTCACACTCACACTTGGTGCCAAGTACCATTGAGCCATTAATAAAGTATATTAATGATTTATCATTAAAACAAGTTGGCGTAGCCTTTTAAAATATAGTTTCCAAGTATTCCAAGCTTTACAATTAATTAAGTGAAACTTAATTAATTATAAACAATTCATGAAAAATCTTATAATCAACTCACCAAGCCAATGTCAAAAATATTTCCAGAGTTAACTGTTGTATTCTGTAGCTGCGAGACAGATCTTTATTCCTGATGATGAATTGAGTACAGTGTCATATTCAGAGTTACTCCAGTTTTGTTGGGAGGACGTATTTCATTTTCCTTGTAGTCGTATGAATAGTTCCTGGTCTTTGTTTTTGCTATTCTTTTCTGGCATCGTATTCTCTGTGGCATCGAATGCTTGCTGGCAGCTTTTAATGACTTGGCGTCTATGTGGAAAGCCTTGTCCTTTTGGAGAACCGTGTCTATGTGGAGAATAGTTACTATTTGTGTCGGTTTATTATCGTATTTCTTCGATAAGCTGAATGGAGTTAATGTCTCTTATATTTCTCTATCGTCTTGCATAATGGTGTAACCGTTCATGTTCCTTCCGTGATGTTTGATTGTAACGTCTGGAGACTTTTCGTTTGCCCATCTCTCACTATTGGGTTTCGACATTCATTCTAGCTTTTTTGTATCATTCATTCTTGAGTAGATGCTTTGTTGATATGAGAATTTATTCGAGATTATTGTTTTCAGATTTGTTTTTTATTCCTGAGTATTACTTTTGTTAATACATCATCATATTGCGTATGTGAGCAGTATCAAAGATAATTTATATATGTATCGTTCAGTTTGATTCAGTTGTAATGTTCCTGGCTACGTCCTTCGCCTTCGAATAGGAATGAAAGCCGTACCGAACAACTGAAGGCGTGCAGATCAGAGATCCCAGCGTTCAGCACAAGACCGTACGGTAGACCAGAATGCCCGTACGGTGAGAGGCCCGTACAGTGCCAGCAGAGACCGTTCGGTAGCAGATCCAGGAGGCCGTACGGTAGCAGAGCAGGGAGGCCGTACGGTGGGTTGAACAGGGCCATACGGTAGCAGAGCAGGGAGGCCGTATGGTAGCAGACAAGGCCGTACGGCAGCAGAGCAAGGAGGCCGTACGGTTAGCAGACAGGGCCGTACGGTAACAGAGTAAGGAGGCCGTACGGCTAGCAGACAGGGCCGTACGGTAACAGAGTAAAGAGACCGTACGGATGGAGAACAAGGTCGTACGGCTAGCAGGCAAGGCCGTACAATGAAGGAAAGTGCGCACAAGATACTTAATGAGTCTTCCGGAGGGTTGATTGATGATTTCCTCTCGATTGATAATTACGCAGAACAATACATAGATCGAATATGATGCCTATGAAGTATTATTGAATCAATTAATAGAGTTTCGGATTTGCCAGCTCCGATACAAGCAAAAATAAGC